>JAWWMW010001414.1:67849-81613 GCA_035048345.1 Echeveria elegans
GTGTTTGAAGAAGGTGATAAGAGGCTTGGATGGCTTCTCACGTTTGCGTCGGTAGGTTGATTTTAACGGAGTTGACCTCGTCAACGGTTGATTTTCAGCTTTTCAATTACGTATATTGCAGCTCTTCTGTTTAGTAATTAAATTGCTAGTGTCCTTGGAGATTCACAGAAATAGGTTTTCCAATTCGATTTTGTTATTTACTGGAAGTTCAATCTAGTGATTCAATAAGGTTGTGTGAGGGAAATGGAAACAGCATTTGGTTCAATTAGTTGTTTTGAGTTAAGAATTTAGGTTTATGATTATTGGTGCTTTAGATGTGGATTTTGATGATGCAGTAACCGTTTGGTGTACTTATGATATTTCAGCTGCGTGAATGTGTCATTTTTATTTGCAGTCGTCGTGGGAGGATCAAGATACTAGGAAGGTGTACAGTTGTGTTGATCTGTATTTTGTATCCCAGGTATTTTCTATTGAATTCGTATACTGAAAGTTGGGTTTGTGTCGGGCACTCCTTGCTAGATGTTGGCTTATATGCTAGGCTGAGAAATGGGAATTTGTGTGAATTTTTTTAGCGAACTCTTTTATTTTGTGCATCTCTCTCAGGATGGGTCCTCTTTCAAGTCGAAATATAAGTTTCAGCCTTACTTTTATGCGGCTACTAAGGTGATTGATTTTTTACATTGTGATCCTTTTGATTCTGTTTTCATTCAGTGAATGTGGCCCTGGTTGAATGCTTTGATAGTGCTAATGCTTCGAATTTATTTCAGGCAAATATGGAAGTGGATGTTGAGCCATACCTGCGTCGTCGCTATGAAAACGAGATTGCAGATATAGAAATCGTTGAAAAAGAGGACCTTGATCTGGTAAGCTACTGCCACTGTATCTGAGAAAATATTACAATTGAATACTTAATAAAATTTTATGTTGGTTTGATTGGTTAATTTATAGAAAAACCATCTCTCCGGTCTGCGCAAAACTTATCTGAAGATATCATTCGACAACGTCCAGCAACTGATGCATGTGAGGAACGATTTAATGCGCATTGTTGAAAGAAATCAAGCCAAGTTAGTTGCTGCAGAGGCATATGAGTCTATTCTCTCTGGTAGAAAGTAAGGATAAACTTCTCTTATGAACTATGCATTATGCAATAAACATTATTTCAAGCTGTTATGGCCTCCTTAATAAGCTAATATATTGTTGTCCCGTCCCGCATTGAAATGAGCTTTTGCCTACATAGGTGGCGTTTTTATATCTCTGATGAACATTTTTCCACTACGTTTACAGCAATCAAAGGGCTCAGGATTTTACTGAATGCATAGTTGATCTACGCGAGTATGATGTTCCATATCATGTCCGGTTTGCTATTGACAATGGTGGATTTCACTTTCATAGTGTTTTTATATTTTTTCTCCAAGTCCCTTGCCAACCCCAAATTATTTTATCTCATTATGTTTGGCCTTTGCCATGTAATTCAGATGTGAGGTCTGGGCAGTGGTACGATGTTGGAATATCTAGTACAGGAGTTTTACTTGAGAAGCGAACGGATCTTCTTCAACGTGCAGAAGTTCATGTTTGTGCCTTTGATATTGAAACTACTAAGCTTCCTTTGAAATTTCCCGACGCAGAATATGATATGATTATGATGATCTCCTACATGGTTGATGGACAAGGATACCTTATAATTAACAGAGAGGTGCGTGCTAATTTTTTGAAAGTGCCCATAGATGTAATCTGGTGTGTGCCTGCATTTGCCTTTGTGGTAGACTCACAGCAATATCAGTTCATTTATTTATTTAATTCTGCATGAATTGGGAACCATCGCAAATTTCATCCATTACAAAACTACTTAAAATTTTAAATCAAACTTACAATTTGACTATCGTTTATTCGTTTCCTTTTGTAGTGTGTTGGCGAAGATATAGAAGATTTGGAGTACACCCCAAAACCTGAGTATGAAGGGCATTTCAAAGTTAAAAATGTGAAAAATGAGGTACATTTGAGTCCAATTATTTACTTGCATTGGTGTTTTATTGGCAATGAATAGTTGTATGACACTATCTTCGGGCAGGAAGATCTTATTAAACATTGGTTTGCACACATGCAAGAGGTGAAGCCCGGTATATATGTTACGTACAATGGTGATTTCTTTGATTGGCCCTTTCTAGAGAGACGAGCAGCCCACCACGGGCTTAAGATGAGTGAAGTATGTTTTCCATTTATACTATTAAGATGCTTTGAATAGTACGAAAAGACCTTTGAGTTTAAAAGTATAAAGTTAATATGGGAATAGATTAATTCACTGATCCAGATCACAGTCTAAGCTTTGATGACCAGTTGGTTCTAATATATATGTTCATCTGTATTGTGTTATTGTTCGAGTCATGAGAATTCATTTGGGATTGCAGGAGTTAGGATTCCAGTGCGACCAGAATCAAGGTGAGTGTCGAGCTAAGTTTGCCTGCCACCTGGATTGTTTCGCTTGGGTCAAGCGTGATAGTTATCTCCCTCAAGGAAGTCAAGGCTTAAAGGTATACTAATGGATACAACCCATTAAAACAAAATAGTGTTGTTTCTTTTCTTGTGTGGAATTGGTGACCATCCCCTGAAATTTGCTTTAGGCACTAACAGATTAAGATTCTCGTATTTTTAGGCTGTGACAAAAGCCAAGTTAGGTTATGATCCACTTGAAGTGAACCCTGAGGAGATGGTTCTCTTTGCTATGGAAAAACCTCAGGTATGATTCATGGCATAACAAACACGTACTAGATTGCAGATTATTTAGGAGCGCGGTTTTTGTCTAAGTCAATTTCTCCATCTATAACGTTGAGTAAGTTTGTGGTTATTATTTGGGTCGTCCTAATTCTAACTGCTTTGCATTTTAACCTCAGATGATGGCATCATATTCTGTTTCTGATGCCGTTGCCACTTACTACTTGTACATGACATATGTGCATCCATTCATTTTCTCCCTTGCAACCATAATACCTATGCCCCCAGATGAGGTTCTTCGGAAAGGAAGCGGGACACTTTGCGAGATGCTTTTAATGGTTGAGGTAGGTTCTAGTTCTTCTTCTTATAAGGTTTAGTAAATGGAATATGATGTATTATGTCAACTCATTATGATTGTATGCTCCTTGCAGGCGTATAAAGCTAATGTTATTTGTCCTAATAAGCATCAATCAGATTCAGAGAAATTTTACAATAATCGCCTTTTGGAGAGTGAAACTTATATTGGTGGACACGTTGAATGCTTAGAAAGTGGTGTATTCAGATCTGATCTGCCTACTAGTTTCAAGCTGGATTCATCAGCGTTTAAGGTATGCATGGCGTATTAAATTCATTAATCTTGAATCCTTCTAAACTAAAAACACACTAATTTTCAGCAACTCATTGCTAATCTTGATCGAGACCTGCAATATGCGATACAAGTGGAAGGTAAACTGGACTTGGATTCAGTTACAAATTATGACGAAGTTAAAACTTCTATTATTGAAAAGGTACATTTTTTCATCCTTAGGCCATGTTCCGTGCATAATTTCTTTTAGTTCACTGCTAGTTAATTTAGCCTCCAGCTTTTTTAGTTTTTTTGACAGAACTTCGTAAACAAGCTGTTCGTCTGTCCTTCTGGCAGCCCACTTCAGGAATAATTATCCTTTTCTTTGTCTTTCAGCTTGAAAGATTACAAGAGCAACCAATACGAGAAGAGCCCCCCCTAATTTATCATCTAGATGTGGCAGCAATGTACCCCAACATAATTTTGACCAACCGACTCCAGGTATGCTATTGGTTATGTCTCTATATATATGGAAATTTGCAAACTTCTGAAACGACCTTCATACACCGTAATGCATGGAACATCAATAAGATAAAATTCCAAATTATGTAGTCTTTGTTAGGGCATTGTACATCAAATTGTCTGAACTATCACAGCTGCAGACCTAACTTAAAATATTTACCTCCTCACTTTCGGTACTATGTTTTGTTTTCGTTTGTACAAAAAAATGTATTTATAAATTAACTTACTGGATATGTTTGCATCTGGTCCTTGTTTAAATATCTATGCCACTCATAGCGAAACCGTGTTGGTCCATAAAACATCTATTACATGCATAAAAAGCAACTTGGATGATTGATTTGTGAGAGATTTAAGCTAGAAGAAGCTGCTGATCACAAAATCATTGACATCCTATCCAGCCTCTAAGGAGATATTGATGAGTTGTCATGTCTTTTTCATATACTCATCAAGGTGTAATACTTCTTGTCCCGTGATTAAAAATAATGTGCAAATGATGAGACTTACAGATAAGAGGCTTATATTGCGGCGTCAAAGTGCTCGAAAGTTTTTTTTTTCCACTTGTGCTTTCATATTCTGTTTTAAACAAACACGATTGTTTAGTCTGGCCGCAGAGTTGGCCTATGTTTCCATCGACTCACCGTTTGGTTGTCTCTCGTTTTCTTATAAGTTTTAAACAATCTTTTTTCTGTGTGATCAGCCTCCATCAATAGTTATTGACGAGATTTGTACAGCCTGCGATTTCAATCGACCAGGAAAAACTTGTCTTCGTAAGCTTGAGTGGGTCTGGCGTGGGGAAACTTACATGGCAAAGAAAAGGTTAACTGTACTTTCGTATCCATTCATATCATTTGTGTTGTCCATGAAACTTGGGCTGACTCTTTATGGGAATTTCGTACTGTTTATTGCCAGTGACTATCTCCACCTGAAGAGGCAACTTGAGTCTGAGATGGTTCACAATTCTGATGGCCAGCTTTCAAAATCTTTTACTGAATTACCTAAGGCTGAACAAGAAGCAAAACTGAAAGATCGTCTTAAGAAATATTCCCAAAAGGTTTATTTGTGCATCAATTTTTTTTGGCTATTCTTATTATAACCAGTAGAGTGATCTTTTTGCAGGCATATAAACGAGTACTTGACAAGCCAGTTACTGAAATTCGAGAAGCTGGGATATGCATGCGGGAAAATTCGTTTTATGTTGATACTGTTCGCAGGTAAGAAGCCATTGTGGTATTTTACTCATTTTAGGTTACAAGATGTCAGGGGTTTCTTTAACTCCCTTCTCTATGTCAGCAATGAACACATCAACTGCATGGCTCATATCTGGGAAACTTTCATATCTTGTTAATGCATACAGATAACCAAAAATATAAGTGTGCCATAAATTTTATCTTTTACCACGTAAGTGCGGTTTGCACAGCTTTCGAGATAGAAGATATGAGTACAAGGGTCTCAACAAGTTGTGGAAGGGGAAACTATCAAAAGCCAAGGGAACAGGAAATTCCATAATGATCCAAGAAGCACAAGTAACAAAATATTCCTTACATTTTATCACTCGTATTCTATTACCATTGGAAATGAAGTATAAAATTTTTCGTGCTTAATTGTTTTGTTTGATTCCACTTTCAGGATATGGTGGTTCTGTACGACTCATTACAACTTGCTCACAAGTGCATTCTGAACTCTTTTTACGGATATGTCATGCGAAAGTACGCCCAACATATTTGTTCATTAATATGGTCCTTGTGTCATTTTATGAACATTGCTGATTTTCTCCTTAGGGGTGCAAGATGGTACTCGATGGAAATGGCAGGTGTAGTTACGTACACCGGAGCTAAAATCATCCAGAATGCTCGCTTGTTGATTGAAAAAGTTGGTAAACCATTAGAACTGGACACAGACGGCATCTGGTGTTGCCTTCCTGGATCTTTTCCAGAAAATTATACATTCAAAACGAGGTACAATCCAACATTTACAATTTGGATAACTATTTCCAATAATAATTTACATGTTTGAATATTTATGTTCTGCTGTCCAAACTCTGTCTTCATTGCTAACCATGGTCTTATCATTGTATTAGTTTCATGACACTAACTGCTGCTTACCATGATTTTTTAGAGATTCAAAGAAGTTTACCATCTCTTACCCTTGTGTTATGCTTAATGTTGATGTTGCAATAAACAATACCAACGATCAGTATCAGGTTAGATAAACTCATTCATGTTCATATATTTTTCAGTCATATGTTTTTTTGTTGCATTAAATCCACAGATGGGCTATACATGGGTTATGAAGCCACATTACATAATTTTTATACACATTACATTTTCAATCATATATATATATATATATGCTTGCATCAAGAAAAACATATGTATTTGCATAATTTGACCAGAGCGCCTTTCTTTCCCCCTTATTATAAAACCTCGTTGGTTGCTTATGTGATTTGTATTCTTACATTCATTTCGTTCTGATACTGTACTAAACAGACACTGAAAGACCCTGTCAATAAAACATACTCAACTCACAGCGAGTGTTCCATTGAATTTGAAGTGGATGGACCATATAAGGTACACCAGAATCTTACAACATTTCATAGTTGCAAAAGCATATTCATGTTATCAATCTAAAATTTAATCTTTTTTTACGAAGGCAATGATAATTCCAGCTTCCAAGGAAGAAGGAATTTTAATTAAGAAACGCTATGCTGTTTTTAATGATGATGGCACTCTTGCTGAGCTGAAAGGGTTTGAAATCAAGCGCAGAGGTGAACTGAAGCTGATCAAGGTTTTCCAGGTACTCACATGCGCCTGTAAGGTTTTAGTTATCTGTCTTGAACCACATGAATGAACTGTATATAAGTTGCCTAGAAATATGATTTATGGCTTATCATTGCAAACTAGTACTTATGCTTGATGCTTTATTATGTCTTGTGTTTATGCTTACTTTGTGTGGTTGGTCAAGAAAATGAAAGGAATCATCGGAAGTTAGTCCTCGCATTTGATTTATATTGATATGATGGTATCTCCTAACAAAATGGTTCCATTTGTTCGTCTGGAATGTTCATTTTTCACAAATGCTGTTGCAATTTCCTGCAGGCTGAACTCTTTGACAAGTTTCTCCATGGCTCAACTTTGGAAGAATGTTATGCATTTGTTGCAGCCATCGCGAATCGGTGGCTTGATCTGCTTGATGTATGTTACATAAATGTTGGGCATCTCATATGATACTCATATTGGTTCATTTTTGTTTTAGTTTCAATTTTCAACACATGAATACTTCAGAAATCCGTGCTGGGTTGACGATTTTCATGATTTTCATGCTCGATTTACAGAATCAAGGGAGGGACATTGCGGACAGTGAATTGCTTGATTACATATCTGAATCAAGCACCATGAGCAAGTCCTTGGTAGATTATGGCGAACAGAAGTCATGTGCAGTAACCACAGCAAAACGTCTTGCTGATTTTCTGGGTGAGGGGATGGTTAGAGATAAGGGTTTGCGTTGTCAATATATAGTTGCGTGTGAACCAAGGGTAAGTACCCTAAGTACCCTTACTGATCCAACATGACATTGTGGCTGTACTTCATTTACTGCTTGATTGAACTCACTGTCAGTTCATACTCTTTGGTTGTTTGTACTTATTTTTTCCTGAATACTTCTGTTCAATCTGATATTCGCTGCTGACTACTCAAACAGGGAACACCTGTGAGTGAAAGAGCAGTTCCGGTTGAAATATTTGGAACAGTTCCAGGCAAGTTCTTAAAACCGTCGTTAATTTTGTACTCTATACTTGATGCTAAGAAGATAGTTTTATGCTTTTGCAGATATAATGAAGGTTTACTTGCGGAAATGGTGCAAGGTCTCAGCTGATGTTGGTATTCGATCAATTATTGACTGGTCATACTACAGGCAACGACTTAGTTCGACAATCCAAAAAATTATAACCATTCCTGCTGCAATGCAAAAGGTCTCATTAACTGATTAATTTGATGTATTTCTTATATTTATAGTTCTTTCCTCAGATTATGTTTTTCAGGTTGCTAATCCTGTCCCAAGGGTTATGCATCCCGACTGGCTGCATAAGAAAGTTCGTGAGAAGGATGACAAATTTCGTCAACGGAAATTAGTTGATATATTTGCCTCTGTGGACAAAGAGAATGTGCCCGTTAATAATTATAGTGATGTGCTCAGTCATGTAAACATCGATGATATGGAAGATTTTCAGAATGGAAGAATTGCTAACATGGGACCAAGACCTATTGTTCGCTCCTATGAAGCTTCAAAAGGAAAGCATCCAGGCAATAGCACACCGGAATCAAATAGTGGAGCAGAAAAGATTAGTTTCAAAGGAAGTTCGCAACATCCCGCAACAATCCTAAACCAGAATGTAGTTGTTGAGGAGATTGACAAGAATGTTGATTACCGTGGATGGCTGGAGATGAAGAAGAGGAAGTGGAAAGATACTAGAGAAAAAAGAAAGAGGCAAAGGTATCGTTTTACTGGAACTCAATGTGGTGGCAAGGTCAAATTGTTAAATTAACTGACACTCAGTGTCCCTTTTCTTACGCCCTAGATGTTCTGATAGCTAATTTATCATATATTCACTTCATTACATCCTAGGCTAAGGTGTTGTACATTAGAGCTTGCTTAGTTGATAGTTTGTTTACTTTGTTTTTTAAATGGCTTTGGTGCAGATTGAACAACTCGAGGGCATCAAATCCAGACAATGATGCTACTAGGCTACCCTCTTGTCTTTTGAATCCCGCACAAGTTCATGGGAAGGGTGGTGTTAATTCATTCTTCAAAAGACAGGAGACCTCCCTTATTAGATGCCATTGGGAGGTAAATTCAAAATTTATGAAAAGACGTTTTCTTTAGACAGTATCCAATGATGTTTGACAATGGATTCTATTGTCATTGTGCCAGATAATACAACTGGTTCCTAGTCCACATCCGGGCAAATTCTCTGCATGGGTTGTTGTAGATGGAGCTATGCTGAATATTCCGATCACTATCCCTCGTGTCTTTTACCTCAACTCTAAAGCACCCATAACAGAAGAATTTCCTGGTAGACGTGTAAACAAGGTTTTACCACATGGACGCAGCAGTTACAACTTGATTGAGGTACCCACACTCTTGATTTTGCATATACTTAAATGTTGATTTTTTTTTATCTTAGCTGCTTGACAGACTCTTTTATTTGGGTGCTATGTATATTCGATTAGATAGTAACCGAAGAAGATCAATTCAAAGCAGAATGTAAGAGATTTGCAGCACAACTTGCTGATCCAGAAATTGAGGTAAGATATCTAATCCACCCAACTTCATTTCTCAACACAAAAGGCATGCATCACTATGATGATAAGGAGTCACTTACTTAAATGTCTCCTTTTCGCACCAACTTCATCACAATTATAAATTGTTCTTCGTGTCTATTACACACTCCATCTTCACCACTACATTTTCTTTCTTTTGCTCCATTTCCACATTGAGCAAATTCCTTCTAAATTTATAAATATTGTGACGGAAACACTATTTTCGCCATAATTCTGTACACATGCTAATAGTTTGGATTGACTATCTGCCGTTCTTCAGGGAATTTATGAAACAAAGGTCCCTTTGGAGTTTCATGCCATAATCCAAATTGGATGTGTCTGTAAAGTGGATAAAGCTGCCAAGAAAAGGAACACTCAGGACAGCTGGAGTTTATCTGAATTGAACATGAAAACCACAACAGAATGTTCTTATTTGGAAAAGTCTATATACTACTTTTACCTCTATCACAGGTAAAGCCTTGCAAGGTTATCATTTGAAAACAAAACTGTCATTAGTTCTCCAAGGATAATGCATTTTAGCCTGTGCCTATTCAGTATTCTTTTGTTCATAAAATAGATTTCTGTTTTAGATATTTGGTTTACACAAATTTCATCAATTTCACCCTTTTAGTTTCGACAGTTTTAGTCTGCTAGACAGTAGGCTTGTGATTATTCCTTCAAGAAAAAGGAGTTTAAAGCTTGAAAGTTTCTGTATTACTTGTCTGTATTCTTAATATAGAACAATTAGAAGACTGATTAGGAAACATTTATTTTCTGCAGTATATCTGAAGGTCGAGGTATTTATGTTTGCTACTTCCCTGCTTCAAGAACAGTTAGTGTTGAGGTCATTAATCCTTACCAGAATAAAGAGTTAACTCCAGCGCTACTTGAACGACAATTCCGTGAAGCTTGCAAGGCACTTTCACTCAATCCTCCTTCAAAAAGTGACCTAATATTCAAGGTGATTTCTAGAACATATTAGTCTAGATGAAAATATGTTCACAATGTGGATCAAAAACTAAACTGCTCTGGTGATTGTTGCTCAGGTTGACTATGTAGGACATGGCTTAGATGCTGAAAAAGCAATCCATAGAACAATAAACAGCCAAAGGTATGTTGTGTGTCTTGAACTGAATGCTGAAATGCTAAAGAGGCTATCCTAAGAGGACTATATGTAGTGATATCGTACTTGGCAGTCAAATGTATTTATATCATCTGTATTATTGGCAGGAACCAACATCAGGGACCAGCAGTTGCTGTTATCGAATGTCCAAACATTCAGCTATTGAAGTCAAGCATACGGGCTTTAGATGACTTCCCTTGTGTTACCATCCCCTCAAATGCTCGTGATAGTCAGTATCAGGTAGTTATTTTAATTTACGGGTATCTGCTGCTTTATTAATGAATTGGATTGTCATCTAACCCTATACTCGATTCGCAGGCCCTTGGGTGGCAAACAGCAGCTGCCAAAGTTGGAATGCAACGATGTGCGTCCTCATCTCAGTGGCTGGAAGAAAGAATATCTCTCTCTCGATACGCACATGTATGGATTAGAATCCATCTTTCGCTTCCATTGCGCACAATATTCATTTTATAATGATATTTCATTTTTAAGGTACCGTTGGGGAACTTTGAAATAGACTGGCTTATTTATACAGCAGACACATTTTTTTCTAGAGCATTACGTGATCAGCAACAGGTAATAATAGTAAACTTCACTTTTTGGATCGTATTACTGCTGATTCCCAAGCGTCTAACTCCTTGTTTTTTTTATATGTTATTTCTAGATACTCTGGGTATCCGATGATGGTGTTCCAGACCTTGGTGGGATAAATGAGGATGATGCATGTTTCGCTGATGAGGTCAGTTTGACATAGCATAGCATTTCTGCGCACATGTTCAACAATGGCTACTAATTTCACATGGTTTTTGTACACCTTCGGGGTGGCAGCTATGTCTGTTTCCGTCCTGGCCGTCTTTGCTTCCTGTTAGTTCAGTATTTACTGTATTATTTCTGTATTAACCAGTACTTTTTCTCTAATCAGGTTCATCAGCCCGTTCTTACGTACCCTGGTGCATACAGAAAAGTGACTGTTGAATTAAAGGTGAGAATTATACATCTTTTCGCTTTTGCATGGGCATGTATACAGTTGTGGTCGTCTTAATACCCTTTTTCATAGATACATCATCTTGCGGTGGATGCTCTTCTGAAAAGTAATCAAGTGAATGAACTGGAAGGAGGAGCACTTTTTGGGTTTGATATGGATACAAATGCTGCATCACGCAATGAGCAGTCTGGCTTTGATGAAGCAACTTCGTGTGCTCCTGCATTTCGCATTTTGAAACAACTGATTCAGAGGTGCCTCACAGATGCGGTTACATCTGGAAATGTATTTGCAGATGCAATATTGCAACATCTTTACCGATGGCTTTGCAGGTTTGTATTTTCTCTCACAAAATCAAGGGTTGTAAACACTTGGATGTCCAGATTGATTACATTTCCTTTATAACATTACAGCCCGCATTCAAAATTACATGATCCTGCTCTTCATCGTCTCCTTCACAAGGTATACACAATTTTATAAAGGATTTTGTGGACTCGCCAAGTGTATTTGCTTTCCCTCTTGTGAGGACATGTTCAACTATGCAGGTTATGCAGAAGGTGTTTGCTCTATTGCTAGCAGAGTTCCGTAAATTGGGAGCTACTATAGTGTTTGCAAATTTTTCAAAGATTATTTTAGACACTGGTAAACCTGATTTACCTGCAGCGAAAGCTTATTGTGATAGTGTGCTACGAGCCCTCCAAACAAGGTTGATGTTTGCTACTACATTTTATATAACCATTTGGTATCGTACATTTTCCACGACTGACACATGTGCTGGTTACCAGAGAGCTATTTGAATGGATCGAGCTTGAACCACAACATTTTTGGCATTCCTTGCTTTTTATGGATCAGGTTGGTTCGTTGCCTTCTTCAGCTAATATAACAGCTTAATAATCAATCTGCTCTCCCATTGACTGTACATTTTTCATCTCTTATTAACTGAAGGATGTTGTTTGCTTTAGTATAACTTTGGTGGGATACAAGCTACACCATCTGCGGGTAGGGATTCTGTCGACGAGCCTGTAGATGAATCTCCAGTGGACATTGTGTCGAGCTGGAATATTGCTGAATGCTTACCGAAGGCTACCCAAGTAATTTATCAGACAGTCTTCTTTTTCAATGATAACTATGTTAAAATTTCCAAAAAGCTTTGCATGGATATTGATTCATCTCATTAGCAAAATCTGGCATTAGTAAAACGTCCTTGAAAACTAAAACGTGTTTTATCCGTTGGCCTATCCTTTCTGAAAGCATCACTTGCACTTGGTTTTGTTCAGTTCATAATTTCAGTGTTTGTTTTCTTACCAGGATCACTTTGTTTTGCTTGTATCCGAGTTCATGTACAATCCATGGAAATATGCAAAAGAACAAACTCTAGCTAGAGTGTCTATGCAGAATGAAGATACATGCACTCCCTCTGTCACTGCAGCTGCAGCCGAGGCCATTGACTCTGAAATGCAGGAATACTTGCGAGGCCAAGTAAGAACAAGGATACTATCGCTTTAATTAAATCGTAATCTAGCAGGCCTATAATAATTTGTGCTAAGCCGTATGTACTGCACCACAGATCAGCTCATACTTCACACACAAACTCTTCAAAATTGTTGGGGACATTATAAGAGATATGAAGAAAATCAAAACATCCAACAGTGAACAGTCTTCGTCTAGTGGTCCTCTACAATACGGTGGTCATCGACACAAAGGTGATGCAGCATTGGAGTTCATCAAACATGTATGTGCTGTATTGGCGCTTGACCAAAATGTGCAGCATGATATTCTGGTAAATTTCAAGTCAAATATGTTTTTTTTTTCACTAGTTTATTTACCATCAAGGTGATGTTTTATATTTTTTGTGATTAGCTTGCAGAGTTTGATTTTTTTTGCCGTGTTTATATTTGTAGGTCATGCGCAAGAATCTACTAAAATATGTGGGTGTTCGGGAGTTTGCTCCAGAATCTGAGTTTATCGATGCATCCTTATCATTTGTCTTGCCAAATGTCATATGCAGGTAATCAACCATATCATTGGCAAATGCAGAAATTGCTGTTGAATTTAGATGCACAGATGTTATACCAAGTCATCTGTAAAATGTTGTAGCTGTATACATGCTCTTAATAATGTACTTATTACCCAACTTTTTTTTTTGAGCAGTTACTGCAATGACTGTCGAGACCTAGACCTGTGTCGTGACTCAACACTAGTCTCACAGGAATGGCGTTGTGCTGTTCCGCAGTGCGGACAGCCATATGACCGTGAAGTTATGGAGAATTCCCTTCTACAAATTGTGCGGCAAAGAGAGCGCCTGTATCATCTCCAAGACTTGGTTTGTCTGAAATGCAACCAGGTGAAAGCAGCCCATCTAGCCGACCAGTGCACTTGTGCAGGCTCCTACAGATGCAGAGAAGATGTATCTGAATTTCTCAGCAAAATGTCAGTGTTCCTCAAAATCGCCACACATCAGAAGTTCCAGCTGCTTCAAGAATGTGCATGTTGGATATTAGAAGCCAAGTAATTATACTACTGTAATATTTAATCCTGTTAATTTTTT
>JAWWMW010001414.1:94471-107843 GCA_035048345.1 Echeveria elegans
CCCTCCATGACCGATTTTTTGACCTCTGTGGCTTCTTGTGCTGTTTGTGAGGCACGCTTGGCTTCTTCCTGGCAGCATTTACCGTTTTCTTTGAAGCTAATCCCGTGGCCACATCGAATGAGGTGAGGTCTTCAAGGACATGCTCGAGATCAGGCTGCCCATTAGTTTTACTCGCAGGAGGGTTCTCACATCATCAGCACCAATGTGGGATACTGATTCAATATCAACCGTATCACAACCGGGAAGTTCAGGAGGGTAAAAGATGATAAGGGTATAAAAGGGAAGAGTATTAAATGAGCACGTATCAAAAGGGTAAGAGCGCCCTTTAGTGTCATCTTCTCCACCCGGTCAACGGTCAACATCGGACCGCCATCGAAAATCTATCGGACCAATGCCGGAAATTCGACGGACTATGCCGGAAATCTGTCGGACCACCGTCGGACCATGCCGGAACTTCACCAGACCACCACTGAAAATCTGTCGGACCGCCTCCGATCAACGCCGGTCAACGCCTATGGGTTGTTGGTCAATGTTGATCAAGGGTATTAAGAGGGCAAATGAGCGGGTAATGGGTAAAGGTAAGGGTATTAAAGGGTAAGAGTATTAAATGAGCGGAAGTAGAAGGGTATCTTTGGGGCGGGTAGAGGGCGGAAGATATTTTTGATAGCTCTACATGTAGGGCTGTATTTTTTTCAAAAAATTGCCCTCTTTTATAGATCCCTACAAGCAATTTGACAACTTTTACAAGTGAGTATTTATCACTTGATAAATCATTTTTTCCTTCTCAAAAGAGGATTTGAAAAATGAGTTGCTGGATTTCAATTGATGTGCATTTAGCTAAGCAAGTTATATTCATTTGCATAAATATCTTATTAGATCTATACAGTTATTTCATTCTTTTTTACACATTACTTTGAATTTATAATCAAATTCAACTTTAAAAAACATTGTATATTCAATTCATATATTTAAAAAATATTTATACATAAATAGCACACATATTTTAAATTCATCTAAGGTTTGTTATGCTTGAATATAAATTGTATATTCAATTTTGTCTCAGCTAAATAATTTCAGACAAAATGCATTTTCATTGTTTTAAATTAGGTAGAAAAATATTATATCATACAACACTAAAGGACTTTAATATGTATACACATTTGCATTTCATGCATCTTTTGCTTCAAGTAGTATTACTTCATAATCCACATGTTCTTTTGAAGAATTAGTAGGTCATCGTTTTGTATATATCTACGTAACTTTGAAGAATAAAATAGTGCAATAGAGTAGCTAAGTGGTTGAGTTTGAGTAGTTAAGTAGGGATAGTGAACCAGGTTGGAATCTCACCATGCTTAATAATTCTTTGGACAAGAGCCGCCCATGCAGCCCCCTGATTCTAAGTAATTACAAATTACAATCCTGATACAATAAGGTCTTCAATATGAAGTTCAGAATCCAAATTGTATTTACAAATTATAATCGTTGATACAAACATTTCCTCTGTTTATGATGTAAAAGCTATGTTGGACCCTGATTTCGAAAATATAACTTCGAAGTTACTCCAAACATTTTCTTTTTTCACTATCAGATTTATAAGCCAGGAGTAAATTCAATTCAAAAGCCAGCTACTTTACGAAAAAACCTTAATGTACATCCAAATCCGACTACAATAAATATGCATCCGTCGATTCCCAATTCAAAACAATGGAGCTCAAATGCCCAATTCCCGTAAATACTCAAATCAGTTTCATACACCTTCAATCAAGAGGCAGAATGATCATCCTGTTATTACGATTGTCACAGTCCTACACCCTGGCATTGTTTACACAACTCTTTTCGTAAACAAAGCACATTTGCATGTAGAAATAGAACACAATCAAATGAAGAAAAACAATGATAGTAACAAAGAATTCGATCCCCTACTTCTTTGCGCAGCAAATGAAGATCAAGATTTGATCACATCGTTATAATCATTTTCGAAATTCCTTAACCCTTATATTGTATAGATGATTAAACGAAACACATTTGCATGAAAAACGAATGACTCACAATCAGCTACTTCTTTGCGAATCACTTCTCCAAAAACCAGTTCCATATAACTTTCCATACATCTCCAAATCCATATCCACAGCATCCATCTCCGCCAAATCCTTTGCAGGCACCAACTCACCATCCAACGTCAAATTCCCTATCCCACCATCCTCCAAAACGACGCCGTCGCTTGCCCTCAACAACATCTTCTTCTTCCTATTCCTCTTTTTCTTCTCAATCGCCTTTCTACACATTCCTTTCGGCGCCTTATAAAGTGCCAAAACAAGCATATCCATAAACGCAAACGGGCAACAACATACCACCGCCGTACACTCCGCCGTTGCGCCTCCCATCATTTCTCCACATCTCCGCTTCTTTGACACGATCGGATTATTGTTGAGGAGTCCCTGCCGCGACATTTTTGGGAGCAAAAAATCTGATTAAAAAATGATTCAAACAAATTGGACGGAAATCGGACGCTAGCGCGAGTCCCGATTCGCGTCCGGAAGAGGAATTTTCAGAAATGGAGAATTTAGGGTTTCGATTTTTTCGGTAGCTGAATTTAGGGAGTCTGTGTTGGGTCGTGGTGAGTCAAAATAGCTGTGCGACGGTATTTATGAAGAAGCAAGAGTTAAGGGCGTGTTTGGTTGACTGCATTGAATTTTTACAGATAGTAACGTTCAGATGAAATGCCGTATTGTTTCCCCAGCTGTTTCCTGAATATCATAAAATCGTGTATTATATATGTTGTTATTTATAGAGGTAATCTGGCAAAAGGAAAAAAAAAAAAAAGGGGAACTGTAGGAAGTGAAGGATGATGCTTTTGCAGCGAACTTAAAAGGAGTCACATGCGAAAAGTTCATACAAGATGAATCATTTGTAGCCCTGCAGTTCCACACATCATGATGATCGAAAGTCTAGTGCGCACCGGAGTATGTTGGTGATGATGCTAGAAATCGTCTTAAGTCTCATCAGAAGGGAAGCATCTGGAGAGAAGCATTAAGAGTTCAATTACATCAGTTGCAAGGCGACGACGATAATCTGTACAAATATGTATATGATACTTACATTTGTAAGCAATCTATCAGGTAATCATTATGTGCCAGTCTCAAAGTCCAACATATCCTTTACCTGTGTTTAAAAGAATACTGGTCAGTACACAAGAGAAGAGAAAATTAACTGGAAACATCAATAGGAAATGAAAGTGCTCAATCCTTATTTTCAAGGGACTGAAGAAATCTAGTCCAGGATGCATGTGATACAGAGACTGTAGATACTGCTGTAATGAAGTTACGAAATGATATATCTGATGCCTGTCACAAATATAAATATCACGGAGTCGGTTAATCATGGTTCAATTCCTGGTTGCTTGATTAATACTTTACTTGGGCATGTTCTGAAGAGGAAATTTTCAAAGCGGAGGATATAGGGACATTACGAACTCATGGTTCAATGACAACACCTCAGCAAAAATGGTACAATAAACACAATGGATACCTCTGCTTCATCAACCTTCCAAGTTCCAAGTGACCCGGAATCATTTTTCACATGCTTCAGATCCCGTAAATCATTGCCATAAGCTTGCTTGCTCACCACATACACTTTCCTATCACGTGCCTACAGTATACAGTCAACGAAGATGTCCAAGTCACTGTGTAAATTCGGTTGAGTGCAGGTCATTTTTTGGAGGAATACACTATTAGCACACTATCAGAAACTTGAATGTGCTGGTTCAGCAACCTACAAAATGTGAAGCAATGTTGATACACAAGCAATATCAGCATCAGAAAATCAAAATAATGTACAGAAAGAAACAACAGTCTGAATTCGGCTGGGATGAAAAAGAAGACACATGTTAATAATCAATAACTAGAAGCTTGAATCCAAGGCAAATCACGAGTGAAAAATTGTAGCACTCATAACAGTCAGTGCACAACTATTACAATATAGAAGATCTGAACTCAATCAACTGGATTGATGTTTAATTTTGATTAACCTCAAGCTGCGAATAAAGATACAAAAGAAGACATGCTCCCCTCGGAAAGCGACTAAACTCCACTGTGGTTCTTTCTAATGCGCCACTGGGAGATAATAAAGAAAAGTAATTTCCTTCAAGCATCTGTATCTTACAGATACTAGAAGGGACTGGATCTGATTACGTAATTCTGCTGTGTGGAGGTAAACCTCCAATAGAGTAGTATCACTATGAACAATACTTTCAAGACAACCAGCTGCAGATGACACCTCATTAACTGGCCTCACAACCTTTCCTGAACGCCTGAATGCTACAGAAGCACAAATAGTCTAATGTGTGCCAATATAACCACCTAAAACCTTCCCTATAGCAACCGCAAATGCTTGATTCACAAGACTAAAACCCGGCTGCTTTTCCACTTCATCATCAATCCCATCACTATCATTCCACCTCAAGTCGGCAAAATAACTGACAAACTTGTACAAAAGAAACACCAACGAACTGGCATAACCAATGCCTTGATTGAAGCATCTTCTCTAAAGCCTGAGTGCTCATAGCACAATTCCAGACAATTGGTATCTGATGAAATGTTCTGTCCGCTGACTCCAAACAAACCGTCTCCGAAAGCTTCTCAAAACACAAAATCGCTGACTCAGAACCCTGAAGCGCATTTAACGCCAGTCTCACCAGTCACCACACTACCTTCCTGTAAAAACTCAAAACATATCAAATTTCCTAAGGTCCCATTTGTTTGCGGGGAAAAAGAAAAATAAAGAAAAATTTCGAAGAAAAATCAAATTTTCCTAACAACTTTCTAAAAATTATTTTTCTTTAAAAAAAATTTTCACGTTTTTTTTCTGCAACGAAACGGTGGCTAAAAGTATTAAAAAAAGAAAAGATTGAAGTGCTGATAAACAACAGTGAAGCACATACTTACAGAACAGAGCAGCAGAAGAGTTATTGAAATGTTTGACCCGCGTTGACGCTGAGACGGCTTCACTCTCGGAAGCGATAGATTCCCAAGGTTTAGGAGGTAGCCACGGATCGTCCGGCCTTAGATCTCGAAACAGCTCTGCGAAATTCGCATCGACCGCCATCGCACAAAATTCAAATTTTCTAGGGTTTGTCGTTCAACTAAACTAAGCTTTAAGTTTGATCGCCATTTTGAGTAGAAGAAAGAAACGCAGTCGAGAGATATCGCCGGGCCTGAAGATGGATTGATCTCCGGCGAGCGCTCGTGCTAATCGGGCCTGCTTTCTGAACGGCCCAAACGCACAACGACAGTTTGTAATACAAACTTTTTTTTATTTTGTATGATTTGTATATAAAATAATTAATTATTGTGATGAAGTACGTGAAGGAGAGTGCAAGGAATGAGTAAACTCAGAGGCTAAACAAGGAATAAAATGAGTGTCCTCATGGCTGTATTTTTACATGTATATAAAGGCTTCAGTTCTGGCTTTTGGGAAGGATATATCCTAAGGAATTCGGTAAGGTGAGACGCGAAGCGGGTGGTTCTTGAAGAATGGCGACGGGTGTGGAGTATATGGAGCCTCATGTGGAGTGGATTGACTCTGAAAATGTTCATGTGCTCGTCTCTGGTAAGAGGAGCTCTCCTTAGCCATTATTGTTCTTATCTTTTTTTGATATGTATTGTATATTATATGGTTTGGTGTTTTTGAAGGGTTTGAGAGGGAGGAACTGAGGGTTCAAGTGACTTCAACGGGGAAGCTGAAGATAAGTGGACAAAGAGTGGGGGATGGGGGAAGGGTGAGTCGGTTTGAGAAGGAGATTCGCATCCCAAATGACTGTGATGTTAATGGTATAATAGCTAAATACGAGAGTGAGATACTCCAAATACGATTGCCCAAGAGCACCACAGCAGCCGTCGCTGATCCTAAACATTCCAATGAGCTTCCATCTCAGCCTCAGCTACCCGAGAAAAGTTCCCATGAGGCTCATCTGCCCGAAAAACGTCCTCACGAGGCTCAGCCTCAGTTGTCTGGTTCCCGTGAGACTCAGCCGCACGAAAAACATTCTCATGAGGCTAAGCCTCAGTCTCAGCTGCCGGGTGATAGAAGTCCCCATGAGTCTTGGGTTCCGGTGCCTGATAAACATCTTCCAGATGACAAAGCTGCAGCAGTAGCAGCTAAACAAGATGTCGCTCAACGGGTGCTTGGCCGTGAGGCTGAAGCAACTGGGAGCGAGAGGAGCAGACATGACACAAAATTTGATGGAGTGAGGGCAGGGCAGCTTGGGAAGGAGCTGGAGACGAGGAAGACCAAAGTGACAATTGTTCTGGCTGTTGTGGGGGCTCTGGTCGTTGGGTACTTGTCTGGAAGATTGGATCAGGCAGTCAGAGATGGTTGGACGATAGTTCAGGTTCGTTCATGAATAATGGAAGCATGGACCTGAGAGCTGAAGGCGTTCAACAGCTTCAAACATCCTGAGAACAAAAATATATGGGAGTTTATATTAGTGTTTGTATTTATTACCATTCTGTGTAAAAAATAAGTGTACACCCACAACAGATTGTAACCCACAATTATGGTCATGAACCTGAAAGAGAAACTCTCTATTAAGCTAATCAATTAGTTAAAACATAAAATATAAGAACTACCAGACCTCCAAAGAGCTTTATATATATATATATAATCCTATCCAGTATGTATTAACATTCATCAAACAAGTCCACACCAATCTTTCCAACCGAAGAACTTGGAAGCTCAGGCGTCTGGAATAGGAGAATGACCCATCATGGTACCCTTTACGGACACTGGGTTCACTAGGCATATTTTTCCTGGAATGAGTGCTATGTTTGGGATTTCAGTTGGAGCATCCACTTTTAGTCGAAGCCCCAAACTGAGATGGGGAAGACATGATATTCTGATCATCTTGGTACTCGAGTGATGATGTAGCGGCCCCTTCTCCAAGTCATATATTGTCTTAACTTGCGCCCTTTCAGTGCAAAATATGCCCCTAGAAATACAAGTAAAAAAACAGAGAACAACAAGAAGACAGTGATGGAGTCACTTCCAGCAATTTCGTTCGGGCCATTTGCTCCCTTCTGTTGAGCTTCTTGCATTATCTGGAGAATGAAGGCTCCAAGAGTCCAGTCACGTGGAATGCTCGCATTAGAATGACGAAACCCAACTCAGTACAAAAATGAATTCCATACTAGAGCAGTTGCACCAAACAAACCATGCTATTGTATATAAACGTCTATTGCAAGGCTGGTCAGCGAAGTAGCTGATCGCTTTTGAAATTCAGCTCTACCCAGTGTCCTTCATCAAAGTTTCTCTAAAAACTAATCTAGGCCTTGAGCGATGCCGTTGTCTTCTGCAACACATGCAGCACCAGTTTCTTTTGCCTCAGGAAGTACTTGCAGAAACTCAATTGGAGTAGCATCATGATCAAACTCTCGACATCCTCTAGGAGCATTTTCTGCTTCTTTTCCTGTAATAATATAACAAGGGACCTGATGAGAAAATCGTAACATCTCTTCCTTAATAATTTTCTTGACTCCATTGGGGTCAGCATCGGTGTGGATACTGTTCTGAAACCAGGGCCTTGACGAGTGGAACTACTGATATAACATGCTCTTCATTATATTTATAAAAAAATTGTGGCCTGCAGCCAGGTAAGCCTACCTGCTGCAGCCGCCCCTGCACCTGACCATACTGATGCAAGCTTTCAGCATGCAGATTGTAGGCGACCCCTGCAAATTTTAGGGTCTGTGAGAACTGGGTTGATTTTGGGTCCTAGAGAGAAAATACAACCTGAAAAGTTGAAACATTTACATAAAATATCAGTTCTAAAAAAATTCCACTCAGGTGCAAGCAACATTAACTCTAAAGTAGACAACACTGCCATCTTGAAGCATCATAAATAAAATGTGAAACTGAATAACTGATCAATGGAGCCTAAACCCATCATAAACCTGCTGCAAAACTCTCACATGAAATATCTACCGATCAGCATTGCTAAGATAACAGACTGTACCTGCATATCAGCTCTGCCGAGATGGACTATTCCGGTGGTTTCTCCGCGTGCATAACCCAATGCTCCAAGGTCGTAGTTTACCGCAACCCATGCAAAAACACCTTTATCTACACCTGCAGCAGATACTGTATCACATAAATTCATATTTTCAGTCCATATGATAAAGAAGCCAAGACCTTGCAGCTAATAAAACATGACAATTTAGCATTAACGACACTGCAACAAACCGAAACGTGTACCTTTACTCACACTAGCCCATTCATTCTTAAACCAGAAACCAGACGACAGTAACACCTCTCTAAAAGACTCCATAATCCCCTCCCTAACATCCTTACCCAATCCCTCCATCTCCTCCTCCCCAGCAAAAAGCAGCACTTTAGTCCTCCCACAAAACACTTCCGGCACTCTCCCCTTTGCAAACTCAACCAACACCATCCCATTCACCCAATCATCAAACTCAAACCTAGCATCAAATATACAAACACACGAATCTTCCACCTAGTGGCGCCATACTGAATCACAACGCCGTAAGATTTCGACTGCAGCATCGTATTGTCATCGAACCTCGTCAACGTGTGAAAGTGATTGTGAGTCTTCCGCGCAGCGGAGAACAAGTAGAACACGAACGGTAACGTCAACAACTCTGATACTGAGTTTGCTGGATCTTGGAATTGATCATACGCGGATGGATCTGCGTCCGGTGCGGCGGAATGTAAGACGATGAGGAGGAGGACGTCGAAGCCCTAGATTGTAGATTTGAGTAGTCCATTGAATTTTAGCGAGCGTTCGGCAGTTAACTGACTTGTCCACTCATTGCGAATCCATCCGGTGCCGCCAGAGTTTCCGAATTTGGTCAACGCTTTTGTTGACTTTTGATATTGAGGACTGAACTGGCGCTTGGGTCGAGGCCACGGAGCCGTCCGACTATATTTTCATGTCAATATATTCAAATCATTTTATGTTTTTTCTAAGTAATAACATATTTTGAGATGATGTTTTAATATTCAATCAATTTATATTTTTTTAGTATAACATATTTTGAAGAATTTTGTTAAATTCACACTTTTACTATAATTCAACGGCTAAGATGATCCAACGGCTAATAGTGTGAATTTAACAATTTAGGAGTACCCTATTTTGAAATGATGTTTTAAGTCATGATATTGATCGTAACAAATACACATGAGAATTCGAATATTATATTTTATTCATTAATTAAATCGTAACAAATACAAAATAATTTATATTATAATTAATGAATACACATATTAATACATAAGCATTCAAATTTGAAGTTCTCACGTTATTTATCAATCAAATGGAGTCGCAAATTTTGTCTCAAGCTCACAAGACAAAAAAAAAATGTAGTAGCAAAATATCTAGTCTTTGAAACCAAGCAAGAAAAGAACTCCACAGATTCAAACTCAATCAACAACATTTCATTCCTCAGTTTTTCTCACCCTTCAATTCAACCATGCCACCATCCTCAACCCTCACGTCTCTACTCAACTTCACCATCTCAACTCCACCCAATCCCAACCCCAACTCCATCAGATTCACCAACTTCAGCCATCCATCCAGGAAGCAACAACACCTTTCAGCCACCACCACATGCAGAGCCTCATCGTCCTCAGCTTCATCGATTACTGACTTTGACTTGTATGATTTACTAGGGGTTGATAGCTCGTCCGATCACTCGCAAATTAAGAAGGCGTATCGCTCGTTGCAGAAGCGGTGTCATCCGGATATTGCTGGCCCCGCCGGACATGATATGGCTATCATTTTGAATGAGGTTTATGCTCTTCTTTCCAATCCCAACTCACGCTTGGCCTACGACAAGGTCCGTGCGACATATTTAATGTTTCCATTTTGAGAGCTTCTTCTTTGATAATATGATGTTATTACTTCAGAGTCAAGCTAAGGCGTCGGATTTGAAAGGGTATACGGGCAAGCCAATTTACTCGGTTTGGATGGGATCGGAAAGTGAAGAAAGAGCGGTGTTTGTTGATGAAGTGAAGTGCGTTGGATGCTTGAAATGTGCACTTTTTGCGGACAAAACCTTTGCGATTGAGTCGGTCTATGGACGTGCTAGAGTAGTTGCGCAATGGGCTGATCCGGAGCATAAGATAGTCGAAGCAATAGAGGCTTGCCCTGTCGATTGCATCTCGTAAATTCCCCAACTCATTTGGTATCATTTTTTTCTATAGGCTATTTTGAATTCTGTGATTGAGATGTTTGATTGAAATGTTTTTAGGGTGGTTGAGAGGTCCAATTTAGCCGCCCTCGAGTTCCTAATGTCGAAGCAGCCCCGTGGATCTGTCAGCATGAGCTCGGGCAATGCGGTTGGGGCTCGAGTTTCCAACATATTTGTGGAAATGACCAAGTTTCAAAGCAAGTACAACCAGTCTTTAGACAAGGCTTTTACAAATGATAACAAGGTAAAGATTACGCTTTACCTTAGAATTTTTGTCTGCAGCGCAGTTCATAAGGTCTTACTCAACGCGCATCAATTACTGATTGAAAACGTATAATGTAAATATATCAGGAAGCGGATTTACAAAGACAAGCGAAAATGACAGCTTTTCAAGCAATCAGGGCCATATCAAACTGGCTGTATTGGAAAACACCCAGAACAGGATCGGAAACAGGCCTTGAACTCACTCACATCGCAAGGAAATTTAGTGAACCAGACCTCGACAAGCTTCGTGAGGCTGTCGAAGCCAAAAGGCGAGCTAAGGACTTCAATCTATCAAACAAGCAAACCTCATCAACCCAAATCCTCAAAGAAGAGTATTGGACTCCATCCAACTTATCTCTTTCATCCTCTTCTGAAACCAACTCATCCACCATCACCACCGAGGCCATTCCCACTCGGCCACCAGCTCCGAAATCAACCAAATCAAGGATTAACGGTAGAGGATTCAAGGCAAGGTTTGAAAAGAAGAATTTAGCAAAAACACTGATCCCTCTTGGGGCAGGATTAGTGGCAGCAATCTACGTCCGCACCCAAGTGAGCGAAAGTCAGTATGGAATACTAGAGCATCACATTGCCGGATCACTAGTGTTGGACATTGTCAATAGCTTTTGGCTACAAACAGTCTTAGCAGGAGTTACATGGTACTGCATTGGATTATACATTATAGAATTGGTGGAAGCACTGCGTCCAAAAGACTAGGTTTCACTCAAATGAACAACATTTACACGCCTATGCGCAAGGACTAGTCATTTGCACAATCAGTAGTGTATAAATGTGTGCATCTGGCCACTCATTGTGTAACCAAATGTACTATAAAATATTACATAGATTAGACTACAAATCGATGCGTAATCTATATGAAATTAAATTTGACATGAAGAAAGTATCTAGTGGCTTAAAATATGAGATGCACCAGCACTGAAGATCTGCCAGTGATCATGGCTATGTGTTTCAAGCTACAGGCTCTTGATGCTCCATTTTCATTGTTGACTGTTGGGGTCAATGCTTCTTCTGCTGTGTCTGTGGTTTCAAACGTGAATACAAGTGAGAAGATCTCCCAATTTGATTGAAAAAAAGGTACCTAATTTTGTTCAAATTCATCACCATATCATCAGCCACTGATTTGAAATAAAAGGTACATTTTTAACCAAGTAGCCAACAAAATGACCACAAGATTCAAACTTTGACAGCTAAGAGGTTGAAGAATTGAGCATTTACCAGAAGACCCAGATGGAGATGGGGCAGGAGATGCTGAATCATGACCTCCAACAGCTTCAAAAAAAATCTCACCCAAGTCCTAAATTCCAAATCAAAAAATTTCATACACAAATTTTAAATGTAACTGTTTTAACTGTATTTTAAATTTTAAAATTGAAATTTAATTTTAACTACCTGAGCAAAAGCTGACATTTACAGGAGGTGTAGAGACATAGCATACATTCAGGCAACTTCATGACTCTACTGAGATCAATCTGAACTCCAAAACTCCCACCATCCCCTAGCAACCGGCACAAGCAAACCGGATTGGTGTCAACACAAGTCCAGCTAGCTAAGCACAGCAAGGCTTTTATGGTTAAATTAAATTGCTTCCTTGTTCTACAAATGTGAAGCAGTCAGAGACATGTTGATTAGGGGTTTGAAGCAGTCTGGTGCCAGCGGGGAGGCCGGTGATGCGACCGAGGCGTGGAGTGGCTGGGATGAAGAACTGGGTGTGAATGATGCTAGGAAGATGGCTGTTAGTGTGAGTGACGCTAGAATACATCTTGTGGAAGACATTTTATGATGCAAAGAGTTTGAATTGGAATGAGGCATGGGAATGTATTTTATTTATTTCAAAACAGTTAAAATGATATATTCTAATAATAATTATTGATCTGAAGAAGGAACGGTCTAGCAATCTGTCATTCGATCTTCATTCTGATACAGGTGAATGATTGAAGTATTTATAATATATTGCTTGAGTTTGGAAATGTACAATCCCTAAACAATTTTAAAAATGTTATAAAAATTGAATTGCCTCAATTCCAATGTAATTATATTTTTAGTGGACAGCTTGTGAGGAAGTTGGTTTGGTCGGAGAGTCAGACGAATCATAGAATGCAGATTTGTGATATTAGGAGGATAGTTGAGACGGCGAAGAAGTATAATGCTTTAGTGTTGGTGGATAATAATAATATAATGACGCCAGTTTTGTCACGGTCGTTGGAGCTTGGAGTGGATATTGTGATGCATTCAGCTACGTACCTACAATGTTCATTAACGGGCATAGTGATTTGATGGCCGGTGTGCTTGCAGTCAAAGGCAAGAGTTTAGCGGAGGAATTGTAGTTAACGGGTCTGGATTGGCGCCTCCCATGATTGTTGGCTAGTGCACAGCAGGAGAGTGCCCAACGGATTGCGGAATTTTTATCTTCTCATCAAAAGAGTGAAAAACGTTTATTACGCCGGGCTTCCGAGTCATTCAGGACACTCTTTACATTATACGCATGCGAGTGGTGCAGGGTCTGTGCTCAGCTTTCTAACAGGTTCCCTGGCACTCTCGAAACACACGTTGTCGAGAGAGTCCAAATACTTTAGCCTTCCGTGCTTCATGTCTCATGCTAGTATACCTGCTGCTGTGCGACAGCTCACCGAAGGTTTGGTTTGCATATCCGTTGTACAAGATCTGATAGTGGATTTGGATCACGCCTCAGTACCTGTCCTTTGTTCTGTTGTTTCTCATGGTATTATCCTTCCTGTTTTTTTTTTTTTTGGGTTAATTACGAAAACCATCCGTAAAATACGGGTTTTTCCAATAGCCACCCGTAAAAAATGATATTACCAATTACCACCCATAAAACCTAATTATTTCGATCGCCACCCGTTAAAAAATATTGTTACCAATAGCCA
>JAWWMW010001414.1:107943-124571 GCA_035048345.1 Echeveria elegans
CTATTAAGGATTAATGTAAATATTGTGTTTCCATATTTGCCCCTTTTTAATTTAAAAATCATTTAATATTGTGATTTCATCGGGGACGTAGGATGAATCAAATGAATGGACATGATCTTTTTATATTTTTTTATTTTAAGCACCCTTTTTATTTGATCCACTTCCATTAATATATTATTGAAATGTGCTTGATAGTAAAAAACTTATTTTATATTAGCCTATATTTATAATAATAATTTTAATTTGATAAAATAATACTTACTAATTTATTTTTGAAATGTGACGAGTGACGACGTTCGTAGAAACGAACACGGAAGGACGACGTGGGCCCGTGGCCCTCGCTCTCACCCTCACTATATAAACCTAGTCAGCCTACGCGGTGCACTTCTCCTTCCCAAAATCACTCTCTGAAACCCTAAAAATATTCTTCAAGCCCTTCACTCCTATCGTTCTGGTGAGCCTCCGATAACATTTTCTAAGCGTGTATTCGTGCTATGCGATGTCTGATTATGCGGAAACCGTGTTCGATTTCGCGTTGGACTTTATGTTAAGGGTTTAGACTTTATGTTTCGGAGTTTGGTGCTGTGTTTTTGACGAAAACGGTCAATGCTGGTGTGGTTTTTGGTCTTGACGAGTGTTGTTTACATTTTCTGGTGCTGGTGAAGCGGATCGCTGAGGCGATGTGTTGGATTTTGGGGATTTGGTTGGTTTAGGGTTTGTGTTTTGTGGTGACAAGTATCTAGATCGGTTCTATCAAGTGATTATAGACTTGATTTTTGACTTTTTAGCGTTGTTGTAGTCGATTCTGGCGGTTTTAGAGTTTGTTTTTTTGGTCTGATGAGCAGAAGGTTGAAGTAGGTTTTTGAGGGCTTCGTGCCTTGTGTGTGGGCGTTTACTGCTGTTGTTTTCATTGTGGTTTTGTTAATTTTTTTTTGTAGCTTTCAATATTATTGATAATGTTCTTGTATGAGTAATGCCTCTTGATACTGTCAACTACTATCTGTTAGTGACTGTGTCTCTTTTTTCTGGTTTGATGCGGAGAAGGCTGTAGTAGGGCTTTGAGGGCTTCCTGCCTTGTGTGATGTATTTACTTGCCGTTTGTTTTCTTTGGGTTTATTATTTGTTGTTATTATTTTTGTTGCTGAGCATGGTATTTGTTTTTGTAGCTTTTAAAATTGTTGAGTACTACTTTTTTGTGTGGTGATTGTGGCTCTTTTTTCTACTGTGGGTATAAGCTTGGTTGTCTATTAATAAGATACAATCTGTTGTTGCTTTCTGTGAACTGTGGTGTTTACAAATGAATCTTAAATGTTTAAATATGGTTCCTGTCCTCTTCATTAACTGTTTCTCCCCTATTGCAGTTCAAGAGATGGAATCTCATGAATCTGTGAATGTTTCTGGAAATGGAGTAACAAATGGTGGAGGGCTGCCACCTCCTCCGCCTATTCCAGCCAACGTCACCCCCATCGTAGTTGGTGGTGATAAGGTCCTTGATACTCTGAAGAAAAAGCGTGTTCCCATGGCCAGAAGGGGTCTTGGAACGAAAGGACAGAAGATGTCTCTGCTGACCAATCACTTCCGAGTCAATGTGGCTGGTGTGGATGGGCATTTCTATCATTACAGTGTAAGGCTAAAATATTTAGTTAGAGTTTTTGGCAACAATTTTCAGAATTTCCAGGTTTGACGAGTTTAAGCCACATACGCATGTGGTCTTTATAGGTTGCTCTATTTTATGAGGATGGCCGCCCTATCGATGGAAAAGGCGCTGGTAGGAGAATCATTGAAAAGGTCAAGGATACATATGATTCAGAATTAGCTGGGAAGGATTTTGCCTATGATGGTGAAAAAAGCTTGTTCACCATTGGGGCTCTACCTCACAACAAACTCGAGTTCACTGTTCTGCTAGAGGAAGTTTCATCAAACAGGTTCGTGTTCTAGTCTTTTGTAGTTGGATCATCCGTTTAACACTGATTTGTGTCTCTAAATTGTATTTACGCTGCCTTCGTTTCAGGAACAATGGAAATCCAGGGGGAGATGGAAGTCCCAACGAAACTGATCGGAAGAGAATGAAGCGCCCGTATAACTCTAAAACTTTCAAAGTGGAAATTAGCTTTGCTGCCAAGATTCCAATGGTGGCTATTGCGAATGCCCTACGAGGTCAAGAGTCCGAGAACTCACAAGAAGCATTTAGGGTTCTGGATATAATCCTCAGACAGCATGCTGCCAAGCAGTAAGATTTAATTACTTTGTTTTCTATATTATCTCTATAATATTTTTGTTATGATTACCATTCTGGGCTTTTATATTACATATTTGATGCAGGGGCTGTCTCCTTGTTCGGCAATCTTTCTTCCACAATGATCCAAAAAATTTTGCTGATTTGGGAGGTGGTGTAATGGGATGCAGGGGTTTTCATACCAGCTTCAGAACTGCCCAAGGAGGTTTATCACTGAACATTGGTATGACAACCTGACACAATTGATTAGGTGTCCAAGTCCCATTATATTGTTACTGGTTTTTTATTTCAGTTCGCATATTACATATTTTGCAGATGTCTCCACTACTATGATAGTGCGACCAGGGCCGGTTGCCGACTTTCTGGTTGCCAATCAGAATGTTAGAGATCCATTCAATCTGGATTGGGCAAAGGTGCTTCCCTTACCTATTTTACATAATTCATTTTATGTTCTTTCTTATGTCATGTTATATGCTTTTTTTAATTTTGATTTAGGCCAAGCGGACACTAAAGAATCTGAGGATTAAGGTGCATCCATCTAATGCCGAGTACAAGATAACAGGATTAAGTGAGAAGCCCTGCAATCAACAATTGTAATGGCATTCGAACCTTTTAATGCAGACTACCATTGAATTCATTGATTTGGTTTGCTTGTTTTTTATTCTAGAATGTTGTATGTTGAAAAATCTCATACTTTTCTTTGGGACCATGCCTATTCAGGTTTTCACTGAAACAGCGCTCAAAGGATGAAAATGGTGAGAGCCAAACTATAGAAGTTACAGTTTATGACTACTTTGTGAACAACCGGAATATAAAGCTGGAATGGTCTGCTGATCTGCCTTGCATCAATGTTGGGAAACCTAAGCGACCCACATTCATACCAATTGAGGTATCTGTTAAATGTTACAAGCGAATTAGTCTCAGATTAAATATGCCGTTGAAATGTGGCTGACACTATCGGTTTCTTCCTCTTTTTTGATGTAGCTGTGTGAGCTTGTATCTCTTCAACGATACACCAAGGCTCTATCAACATTTCAGAGGGCTGCCCTTGTGGAGAAGTCTAGGCAGAAACCACAAGAAAGAATGTCTGTTCTGTCCAATGTAGGTCGATTTTTTTTTGTTATCAACATGTTGCTCACATCTCATTCTTAAGTGTTGACAATTTTCATTTTCTCTTGCCAGTCCTTGAAGATCAATAACTATGCTGCAGAACCACTACTCAGGTCTTGTGGTATATCTATCAGTGATAAATTTACGGAGGTTGAAGGCCGGGTTCTGTCTGCTCCTAGGGTACTTGAATATACATATCCTTGCTGTTTTTTTTGTATTGGTTTTCAAATAAAAGCACTGCTGCTGTCATGAAATCTGATTTATTGTTCACAAGAGTTTATGACTATTATAATATCTTTATGTCAGTTGAAAGTGGGCAATGGAGAAGACTTTTTCCCCAGGAATGGACGTTGGAATTTTAATAACAAGGTGACTTTCAAGTCTAAAATGCTCACATTGTAAATATGATACAGTTATCGGAGTTGATTCAGACATTTTTGTTTTGCAGAGCCTTGTGAACCCGAGTAAAGTGGAAAGGTGGGCTGTTGTGAACTTCTCTGCCCGATGTAATTGTAGGGATATCGTGAGAGATCTCATCAAATGTGGAAAAATGAAAGGAGTTGTGAGTTGCATCTGATCCCATATATCAAATGACTTTTGTACTTTGTATTTAGTTTCATCTATGATTAATAGGGAGGAATACTATTAGTTATGCTTGATGTTTCATCCTTTTTTATATTTTAGGAAATTGAGCCTCCTCATGATATTATTGAAGAAAGTCCACAGTCTAGGAGGTTACCACCTGTTGCTAGAGTTGAGAAGATGTTTGAGGAGATACAGTCCAAGCTTCCAGGAGCCCCCAAGTTCCTTCTGTGCATGCTTCCTGAAAGGAAAAATTCAGAGCTTTATGGTAGTTAAACCTGTTACATGTTACTTACACGAAACACAGTCCTTATGAAGCTGATAGTCGAACTTTCTTGACTGTAGGTCCATGGAAACGAAAGAATCTTGCTGACTTTGGCATTGTTACCCAGTGCATGTCTCCTACAAGGGTCAATGATCAATACCTAACTAATATCTTACTGAAAATCAATGCGAAGGTGAATGCATATAAAACCATTGCTGTTTTGTCATTCTCTCGTAACTGATGTCTTAGTGGCTTGAGTTAGTTCTTAAATTTGATTGTTTTTGCAGCTTGGCGGCTTGAACTCTATGCTTTGTATTGAGCATTCCCCTGCCATCCCATTGGTTTCAAAGATACCTACTCTAATCCTTGGAATGGATGTTTCACATGGATCTCCTGGGCAATCAGACATACCTTCTATTGCAGCTGTATATTTTTTAATCGTGTTCAGATTTAAAAGACATCTGTTCTTTTTGTTATTTTAGAATCACATTCCAAGATTCATGATTAATTTCTTTAACCACATGCCAGGTCGTGAGCTCCCGGCACTGGCCTCTAATTTCACGCTACAGGGCTTCTGTGCGCACCCAATCTCCAAAAGCAGAGATGATTGAGTCTCTTTTCAAACCAGTACCTGGTTCGACAAATAATGATGATGATGGTCTATTCCGGTATGTCAAGCAATAGCTGATCGCTTATTTTAGTTTGTAACCTGCGGTCCCTTCTAATATTGTTTTTCAAGCTAGACTATGACATTATGTTTTTTAATTTTTTACAGAGAAGCTTTGATGGAGTTCTATTTCACTTCAGGCAACCGCAAACCAGAACAGATAATCATTTTCAGGTAAATGGCCAGTTTGATTGCATCTTTCTGGTTACACACAATGTATATTTGGTATGCCCATTATTCTAATGTCAAACCTAGATGTGTTGGTCTGACTTCATCTGCCATTGTTATGATATTAGTCCCTTGGTACGGAGTTCCCCCTTTCTCACAATTTTTTCTGGGGATAATTTCAAAAATAGCACTCAAATATATTTGTGCGCACTGTCGGAAATGGATGCGAGTTGGACTTTTCTAGAGCAATTAGATAGTTTACTGGGTACTTTTCTCGTATATTGAACATTACATACAAATTTATATGCGAAGTATAATGTTCTGACTGATTAGGGTTAGGCCCTGTGTTATTATGAAATTACAAGTGTCAAACCCGTCGTTCCGACGGAATGCGGCGGCAACAAATATTGTTGGTAGTGTTATTGTGCGGCGGTAATAGACATACATCACAAAATAAATTTTAAATTTAAATTTATTTTATTAATTTATTTTTTAATTTTTAATTTAATTTAGTCGGAATGGTTTAGTTAGGTGTTGTTGGTAAATGTAGAGATTTAGTTAGGAATGAAAAAAAAGTGGTTGGTAAATGTGTGATGGTGGATGATAAACTATTATATATATAGATATAGTTATATTTGTTTCATTGTCTTATTTCTTACTTCACTGGATTTGTGTACTGTTCTATTTTTTGTAAATTTCACACAGGGATGGAGTGAGTGAGTCTCAGTTCAACCAGGTCCTCAACATTGAGCTAGACCAAATTATAGAGGTATACCTGTCTCATTTTCTAATATTTCATTTTTTCAGCAACTTGAACAACTTTGTTGTATACCACTCAGGCATGCAAATACCGGGACGAGGCATGGTCGCCAAAGTTTACTGTCATCGTTGCACAGAAGAACCATCATACCAAGTTCTTCCAACCCAAATCTCCTGATAATGTCCCCCCTGGTATGCATTACCAGTTAATTCATGCAGTTTTTACTTTTGGAATCACAATATTGGCATTCGTTGTTGGTATTTTTCAACAGGTACTGTCATTGATAACAAAGTTTGCCATCCGCACAACAATGATTTCTACCTCTGTGCGCATGCCGGAATGATAGTGAGTACTAATGCCATACTCATAAGTGCAATATATTAACAATATACATTGGCTCCAAAGTCCAAACATTGTTGATGCTCTAGGGCTTAGTTTTTTTAGCTGTCTTGCATGTGTGATATACTTGTGTGTTTGTTTGTCAGGGAACAACAAGGCCCACTCACTACCAAGTCCTTTATGATGAAGTTGGATTTAGTACAGATGATCTTCAGGAGCTGGTCCATTCTCTGTCCTATGTGTAAGTGTGAAAGCTATGTTACTAAAGGCTAGCTCATAGGTTGATTCCATTATGTGACCTACTATTTTATAAACTAATAGTAATCCGAATCAATTTTTTTGTCTCAGCTACCAAAGGAGCACAACTGCCATATCTGTTGGTAAGCAATTTGCTTGATTTTTTGATGTTAACAGAATCTAAAATGGGTAGATTCCTTTGTAAAATTTAGCTTACATGTTGGTTATTGTTGGGCATGCAGTGGCTCCTATCTGTTATGCCCATCTGGCAGCTTCTCAGATGGGGCAGTTCATGAAGTTCGAGGAGTCCTCTGATACCACGAGCAGCCACAACGGGACCACAGTGGCTCCTGTGCCTCAGCTGCCAAGGCTAAATGAGAATGTGAGCAACTCCATGTTCTTCTGCTAGCTGTGCATGGAGTCTAAGACTTGTTGCTGTGAAGGGTGCTTTTAACACAAGTACTCTTATGTTTTTTAAGTTGGTAGTCTAGAATATCACCTTAAACTTTGTGTTTTGGATTTCTTGGGAGTCCCCCTGAAGACAGAAACTGCTTCATCAAAGTTGATGGTTGCCATGTTTTGGTGTTCCTCATAGCCATCAAACGCAGCTCCAGTTTCGTACGGAAGATGAATCAGAATTACTATTGTCCCATGCTTGCAGTGATTGGATCTGTTTTGTTTTATTTCATTTCGTTGGTGCCGGTTGCGCCTAAAGTGGTCTCATTAACAGGGTAAATTTTTTATTATTACAGGTCCAATCTTTTAAGTGGTGAGCTTAATAGCCCCAGATAAAAGGAACGACCCATATAAGGTCATCAAAAACAAGAAGGGAACGATTTTGTTCACGACCAAACCAATAGAGAAATTCTCGATCCGATATTATTCAGAAATCATTTCTTGCATGGGATGAACCTATACTAAATGATATCATGCATTATAATACGTAACATGATTAATTGTTGGAGATGAACGAGAGACAATATGCACACCATGTAGATACAAATGAGTTTATTGCAAGCTGCCACTTTGATGATGAGCCACTTCAATATTCTATCGAGCGAGTGGTGGATATCAACATTTATAAGGCCAATAAAAGTGAAATTGAAGATCAACATACCCATCTTATCTTAAAAAAAAGTGAAAATTTCTTATAACTCAGAAAGGACAATTACAATTGAAAAAATGATTTGGTATTCAATATATGGAACAAATTTAGGCGTAATTCCATTTGAAATTATTATCATGTTTTATAGTATGAATATATTTTCAATTATTGTTAAGGATGAATGATGTTGAATGTAATTAATTAGTCAATTAAAAATATTTTTGATAAATAAATTGTGCGGACAAAAATATATTGACAAATCATCCCTTCTTCCTTTTTTTTTTAGTAATATGATCATGAAAAATGGGCCGACCCCATTTGAAGCCCACCTAAAGACCTGCCGGCGAGGCTGGAATCGCGGCTTCACCCTCTGCGAAACGGACGACGTAGCGAAATAAGCGGCACAGCAATAGCATTACCCAACGCATTTCTCTACTCCGCTCCTTCCTCTCTTTCTTCAGTTTCCATTTTTTATTATTCCATTACGGACGCACGCGATGGCGGATCAACTCACCGACGACCAGATATCTGAGTTCAAGGAAGCCTTCAGCCTCTTTGACAAGGATGGCGACGGTTCGTGCTCAATCTCCCTTTTGCCTCCATTCGTTGCATCCCGATTTGTTCACTCCATTGCGTTTTGGAATTTGTTACAAGTTATTGTGTACCTCTGTCCTGCCTTTTTGACTTTTTAGTGTTTGTGAGTGTCACCTTATCTAAAATTTGCAGGTATGCTACATTGTGTGTCTCTGAATGCTCTACATTTTCATATGTGATCAAGCTCACACATCACCATGCCTCTCTCAATTTTGACTACGAACACATTTTATACACTCCCCAGTCAATCGATCATCAGTTTTTTTTTTTTGGAAATGAAATAATAAGCTTTTTTTATCCATATATATAACTTCTGGTTTTGGATGGCGAAGTTCAATCATCGATGCTTTTAACAGCGCTTCTCGCGATGCCTGGCCTATGTACTGAATGTGTGTGATATCCCACATCTGATACAGGAGTTGTATTAGATAGTTATATAAGTAGAGCTATCAGTCATATGTCACTAATATGATATGGTTTTCATGGAAAGGTCCTAGGTTGTGGTGATCTAAGGGATGTTGGTGACATGTGACATGTGACATGTGACATGTGACATGTGACATGTGACGCTGGACAACTCGACTTATAACGGCTTGGATCGGCCGGTCGGGTCGTTACAATGTGCCATTTTTTTTTTGCATTTACATGATACTCATGAGAAACCTGTATTAATGTGTCATGATTCGGTCCACACATTACCCTGTGTTGATCACTTATTTGTAGTGGTTAGTCTTGTTCATTATGATATGGTCGTGACATCTAAACGCCTAACTTCCCCTTGATATATTTGTAGGTCTAGCTATCCACAAGAGGGACAATGTGAAAATCGAAACTTTCAGTTTAGGGACTGTTATCAGAGATGTCTAGCCATAATGTGTATCGTATCACTATATCATGAGTTAGTTGCATACGCCTTGAAGATTGTTCGGCATGGAACTTGAATATTTACTTAGAGTCGTCTGTCTCCAGCTTGAGGCTTTAGGTGCACACCTTTTCATTTTACTTTATTTAAAACCAGAAGTATTTAGGAACAGTTGCCAGTTACACCAAGGAATTTAGTGGCGTGTTCTGATTTCGTATCTTGTGCAGGTTGCATCACAACCAAGGAGCTTGGTACTGTGATGCGGTCACTTGGCCAGAACCCAACTGAAGCGGAACTACAGGACATGATCAACGAAGTTGATGCTGATGGAAATGGAACCATCGATTTCCCTGAGTTTCTCAACCTAATGGCAAGGAAAATGAAAGACACCGACTCTGAGGAGGAGCTGAAGGAAGCCTTCAGAGTCTTCGACAAGGATCAGAACGGCTTCATCTCTGCAGCTGAGTTACGTCACGTCATGACGAATCTAGGTGAGAAGCTAACTGATGAGGAAGTTGATGAGATGATCCGTGAAGCTGACGTGGATGGTGATGGCCAAATCAACTATGAAGAATTTGTTAAAGTCATGATGGCAAAGTGATCAACACCTCTATAACCGTTCCTCAGAAGGTCAGTAAATTGAACGGAAGCAGTTGTGTAGTGTCTTCTTGTATCTGCTTAATTTTCGCTTTGTTAAGTGGTTTTCCAATCTCCTTAATTTTGTTTAGTTTCCCGTGTACCAGTGTAGTTTGTTTTACTGCACATGCTTTGGGTCTGTATTCCAGAACCAGTTGATGATCAAACTTCTGCACTTGGGGTAAAGCATGATTTCGGAGTAAGTGAATATGATTTTCAAGTTCGACTTCTGGTTCACAGATAAACACAATTATCAGTTGCATAAACATATTCAATCCAAGCTAATTTGCAGAAATCTTTTATTTTAATTTAAAAAAATGGAGCAACTTTTTATTCCTACTCTTTCGAGTTTGATTATTATTTTTTTGATTGTTCGGATGCACAAATTTGATCCCGGTAGCAGTCCGGTTCGGTCTGAACCAGATTATATTATTTAATTACAATTAATTAAAGTTGATGATTATATTTAATTAACATAAAATCAAATTTTTATTATACTCGTAATCAAAAAAATTATACTCTACCTAGATTTGAACCTAAGAGCCATTCAACCACATATACTAAGCTCTAACCATTGAACTAAATATTTTCTTGCCAAATAAATATATTTGTATTTATTCAAATGCAAACATTAAATCAGAAGGGGTTTACAGAATTACAGTCCCGGTTGATTCGGATCCGGTGCTCGTGTCGCATTTTCAATATGTTCAAGGTCATTGAACGGATGGGTACCCGATCATTCCAATCCGAATGTGCATCCCTACTCATTCATAGTTAAACAAGATCAAATTACAAAATGGGATGATTAATTTAACAAGAAATGTAATTTGGAGATATCATCTTTAATGAGAATAGAATGACAGAATCTCAATGATTAGATTTAAGAAATGTTATTTGGAGATATCATCTTAGAAATAATATATGCAATGACTAATTTTATAAATTAATATTTTTTTATACACGTGTCATAATCTCAATCATATTATTTATTAAATTCAACATCAAAATTTTATCGATAATATACTTGTAACCTCTCTTAGTTTAAGAATTAATTTTTTTTAAGGAAAACTTAGTTTTAAGGCTTTTTTTCGTAAAGCATCGTTTCGTTTCCTTAAACACCCAAAAAAAAATCTGCATCGCCAGAGATTTTAGGGCTATCAGAACCCTAATATAAATACTCCGCATTTTTCACACTCAGCCTTCTCTCTCTCCATTTCCGATCCTCAACCCAAACCCTGCATCCTCCCCCTCTCCTCGCGTTAATCCCAAGTCAAGCATCTTCATCTCCGATCAATGGCCGTCATCTTCGAAGATCTCCACGCCGAATCAGGACTCAAGTCACTCGAAGCGTTCCTCACCGGCAAAACCTACATATCTGGGTACTCTATTGATCTACGCCTCTGCAATTATGTAGTTCGACTTTTTTATCGGTTTTTCGATGTTTTTTTTTAATTGGATTTTGGTGGTGAAAGTTGTAATCTTTCTTTCTGTTGTTTGCAGGGATCATTTGACTAAGGATGATGTGAAGGTGTTTGCTGCTGTTTCTGGAAAGCCTAGTGGTGATTTTCCTAATGCTAGTAGGTGGTATGAGTCTGTTTCCGCTCAATTGGCTGGAAGGTTAGTTGGTTCTATCATCGTTCGTTTGTAAGTTTTTGATATTGCTTTTGATTAAGATGTTTAGGCTGATGATTTGGAGATTTTGTTTTTTGTTATTTGGAATTCGGTTTTATGCATGTTGAGCTGGGGTTTTAAGTGAAAATTCGGTCTTGCATTGGTAGCAGATGGTTTTGCTGAGGATTTTGACTTGACCCTAACCCTCAGTTGAAGAAAATTTAGGGGAAAAGTGGAGGAGAAAGTTTAAAGAAAAATGACTCTGTTGGAAAATTGAGATAAAAAATATGTATCATGCCTTTGATTTTTTTTTTGTATTTTCTTTGAACATCCAAACACACCACTTCATTTTCCTCTTATTTTTTCCCAACCCTCTGTATTTCCGCGATCCAAATGGGGACTAAGATGGTTAATATTATTGAGAAACTGTTCGTACTTTTGTAGCTTCCCTGGCAAGGCTGTTGGGGTTGCGATTGGTGGTGTGGCTGTCACTGCTGCTCCAGTTGAAGCTGCTGCACCTGCCGAGGTATGAGGCTATTAGTGTTGATTGTATTTTGATAATTTTACGGCTAATGGAGTTATGATGTGTTTTGCTATTGTGTTTTTCAGGCTGCTGAGGCAGATGATGATGAGTTAGATCTCTTTGGTGATGAGACCGAGGAAGACAAGAAGGCTGCAGAGGAAAGGGAGGCTGCGAAAAAGACTTCCTCCAAGAAGAAAGAAAGTAAGTTCCAACTAATTGTTATCTTCGGCGTTGAATGGTGTGTTTGAAAATGCTTGCAGTGGCGTGGGATATAATTTTTACTGTTTGGTTCCAGGTGGAAAGTCATCAGTTCTGTTGGATGTGAAGCCTTGGGATGATGAAACCGACATGAAAAAGCTGGAAGAGATTGTCCGTAGCATTGAGATGCCCGGTCTATTGTGGGGCGCCTGTACGTATCTTTACATTCATTTTCATATATTTTTCTACTAATTAACCAGACTTACCCTATTACTATTCTACCTTGCAGCCAAGTTGGTTCCAGTCGGTTACGGAATCAAGAAATTGAGTATTATGATGACCATTGTTGATGATCTTGTGTCTGTTGACAACATCATCGAGGATTACCTTACCGTTGAACCTGCCAACGAGTACATCCAGAGTTGCGATATTCTCGCTTTCAACAAAATTTAAGAATTGAACAAGTCATGTTTTGTATGAGTCTGGTTCTTATTCCTCACCGTGGAAGGCTTTTCGAGTTTTATTTTGAGAACTCTCTACAAACAATGTTGTTCTAGCCCCCATGTCTCATAGGTTCTAGCCCCTATGATGTGATGGAATCACCAAAAATTTCTGCTGAATCTCTTTACTAAGTCGAGTAACTCCCAATCACTACCCTAAATCACGTACTAATATAAAGCATACTTTTTCTTAACATATTACTTATATGTATTTTATTACTCCTTCTGTCCCAAAAAGTTCTTCCTACTTTCCTATTTGAGCGTCTCCTAAAATTCTTTTTACTTACTTTTATGGTAATTAATTTACTCTCACAATATATTCTCTTTTCTCTTTTATATTTCTTTCACCTACTTTATCTTATTTTTACTCTTACACTTTCATTATTCCTTAATTACCGTACCAACAATCACAATAGAAAGAACTTTGTGGGACGGAGGGAGGGAGTAATAAATTTATCTAAGAAGTCTTCATGTTGTACCCCTTACCACGAGTGTTGGTGGCCTGGTGGTTAGAGCTTCATTGTAAATGCTATCCTAGGATCGAGTCCAATTAGTTAGTAATTGTTAGGTTTATAAAGTTTGGTCATTAGATATTAATTAGATTGTTAAGGTATATGGGTTGTTGCCTAGTCTATATGTTCGATATGGACTTTGTTCATCATCCGCTGTGGATATCAGTTATATTCGTGGAGGTTTGGCCACTGCTCTGTCATCGTCAAAAATACCGAAGAAAATGATGACAAGAAGTAAGGACATTGGGTTTGAGCTGGGAATATGTATTCATCACAAAGTGTCAAATTTGTCGTCCCGACGAGAATTTTTTTCATGTATTAATTCAATTTTAATAAAGATTTCTAATATTTCTCTCTATAATTTTATTCTTTTAATTGAAATTTTTGAATGCTATATATTTCTAATTTTTTAAATATAGTTTCATTATATTATTTTTAATTTTGTGACAATCCGTCATTCCGAATAAGAAATTTATATGTAAAAATATTGATCAAATATTCGGTCTAATATAATTAAATATACGTTCACATACATTTAAATAAAGTCATATACAAATAAATACGATTAAATGCGAAATAATAGAAACAAATATGTGTGGATGGTGTGTGGTGTAAATAAAAGTATGAGGATGACTATTTTTGTCAAATGAAGTTTTATTTTGTTTTTATTCTTTTTTTATTTTATTATTCTATAGCGACGAAATCAGAGCTTTAGCGATGAAAAATTATCCTAATTGTTTGTGTATTGAAGACACTATCCTATTATTAGAATAGATTATATGTCCGAATGTAGCTAGCTGAAGAAGATTTTTTGGGTTTTCGCTCGTTGGACCTTTGCATAACAAGCTGGTGAGAGGTGTAAATATGTAATTGTATAAAGTAAATTCACTCGAATCTATCACTTCATTTGGGCATTTATTTTGGTCTTTTGTTTACAGCTACTGTTAGTAGCTAGGAGTGCAAGTAAGAGTGAAAATCTTCTTGGCTTCGCTTTCTTCTAATCTAGGTACTTCACTGGGGGCATTGGGCTGTTCCGACTCCTGATTTCCTTGGCCACTAGGGCAGCCCTGCTGACTGCTGCTTCAACCATACTTAGAATGTCTTCACACATCTCCAACTAAGCAACTACTGGCCTTCCTTTTGGCAGTGTGGTTGTTTCATCTCCCAATCACCAAACTTTGTTGTGACATGAACACTGGAAGCAAGTATATCTGTATAGAATCCAACCCCTTTGAGATCTCCATTTGCGCATAGAAGGATCCTTATTTGCAAATCTGCACACACACATTCATGTGCACTTAGTTAGGAGCTGTGTGAACAGTACAAGCATAATCACATGCATGAACAGTAAAATCATCTTTCGTCATCGAAGGGTGAAAATCGGCGTCATACGGTCTCAAAGACGCATGGAATCTCAAAGAGCCCAACTCTATCTGTATATGTGATGTTTTGCCAAATATTTATATTGGAATTTGGAAGACACATAGCTAGTTTTTCTTATGTTAGAAGGATTAAGTTCCGAAAGACACGCTAGTTTTTCTTTTCTTTAAATTGAAGAAACCTCGCATTTTCAGTGGATTCCGTAATTTAATAAATAAATAAAAATAACTACTTGTTGGTTAAAACTCTATTGTTGTATTTTTAAATATATAAAAAAATATCTAACTAACAAATCATACATTTAGCAACAACATCTAACTAAATTCATATATTTACCAACAATATCTAATTAAATCCCTATCACCTAACTAAACCATTCCAACTAAATATCTAACTAATAAATCATACATTTACCAACAACATCTAACTAAATCCATACATTTACCAACAACATCTAACTAAATCCATACATTTATCAACCATACATTTACCAATAAATCTAATTAAATTCCTATCACCTAACTAAATTATTCCAACAAAATTAAAAATTAAAAAAATTAAAAATTAAAAGTGGAGTAGAAAATATTAAAAAGTTTGATGAAAATCGAATAAAGACAAAGGAAAAAATTTCGTCGGGACGACGAGAGCCCAAGCAGTAGGTAAAGTAAGCAGTAAGCACTGCAGATGTGATTTCTTATGTTGCTTCTTTTTTACTTAAAACAATTTTCAAATCGAAGTTGAAAAAGAAAGAATGAGACATAAAAAGTCAACGTTGACAAGAAACACAGGCAAAAACTTTATATAAGAATATTCCAAACCTGACTCTATATCTATACTTCATTTATTCCCTTATTCTCAGTGAGAGTCATAGATATACAAATATTCAACTGGGCTGGAGGAAGGTTGGCCAGCTGGTGATAGTTTTACATTTACTATCCAACACTTCAAAACTTATCTGCCTCTAACTGATTCATGTCGCAATGCAGTAGTAGTCACGGAGTATGTTGATGACATCTCTTCTTTAAATCTTCAAAAATTATCTGCCTCCAACTGATCATAACATGGCCTTGCTTGGAGTACAAGTCCCACAAAGGATCTGTACTACTCCACAAGTTCAAATCCTCAACTTTTGGATTCAAGGTGATGCTTTTAAAAAGGAAAGTCAGTTTGAAGATTGATGGAAACTGTTTTTTTTGTTTTGTTTTATTTGTATATTATGTTTTCCAGGGCTGAGTTGCAAAGGGCTATTGGAACATCTCCACAGTCCTCAAATTTATTTCCAGACAACAATCTGCATAGAACAAGCAACGAGCAAAGTTTTAGCTCAAGCCGTGTCGACGACGACATCAAAGACTGGAAACAATAGAAACAGTGCATCAGCTTCACATTATTACAACGGTTATTTACAGTCCTTTGACGTGAATATTCCTCCATGTACTCAGTTATTCTTCTCACCTACAACCGGTGGGCACAATGCAAAACACTCTCAATAACAACTTACTTGAAATTAAATCAAGCATTATGCAAATATTATTAATAATCTAGCAAACAAGTCAATCAAAGAACGATAAATTCATCAAAATATTTCATGTAATAATTCGCATGCCATTGTCATAATACAAATCCTCAAATTGAATTGGAGTTTTAGTTACGCAACGTATTCATGTCAAACAATTAATGAGAATAAATACAAAGAGAATAAAAAGTTGTCACCAAATTTTGGACGAGTTTGAGGAGTTGATGCCGTTTAGAATCCCAAGCGAAAGTTGCTGATGGTTGGGCAGAATGGTTGTTGCTTACTGGACGGATGGCTGCTGAACACGCAGCTTTGAAGAATGAGAGAAAGGACTGCTCCCGGCCGAATGGGAGAGAAGTGGTTGTTTGAGCTGATTCTCATCTCCTCCATTTATAGTGTGCTTCATGAGATAAGGATTGAAACAAGTGGATCTGTGAGGACTTTTAGGAGTGCTGAAAAACTTCATTGGGTGCATGGAATACGTGGGAGGATGCAAGGCTCCTTGTGTGAAGATGATAAGGATTGGTATTTGTCAATGTTCCGCTCAAAATCTATCTTTGACGTAAACAAAAAGTTGTAGATAGTTGAGTCATCTTCACAATGATATGTTGCACAACTTGATCAAAGCTCTAACGTTTTTTTTTTTTTGCTCCCATCCGGAGTCGAACTCTGGATCCGAGGGTTGGCACATACTGCCCCTACTTTATTCTTTTATTAACATTACTTTTCGGAAACAGAGTGGCTGCACCATTACTTCTTTTATTTTTTTGACACTCTTCGGTTCAGAATCTGATTTTGACGTAAACTAGAGAATTGTAGATCTTTGA
>JAWWMW010001419.1:0-12048 GCA_035048345.1 Echeveria elegans
TAACATTAAAAATAAAAAATTAAGCGGAAAACATTTAGTATTTTTAGATAAATCAAATGAAGACACGAGAAAAATTTTCGTCGGGACGACGGGAGCGCAGCTAGTGTAAGATAAAAGTAGAAAATAAAGTGAGGAATGTTATGCAAGATAAAACTAGGAAACAAAGAGAGTGAGAGATATAAAGAATGAGGAGAGATGATAAATGTGAGAGTAAAAAAATATTCTTAAGGAAATGGGTATTATATTTTGGAACGCCTAATAAGAAAATTATGACTATATAATATGGGGCGTAGGGAGTAAGAAACAATCAAAAGGTTCGTAAAATTATTAATTTTCACAGCAATACCTATTCTCACAACATGATGAATTATTGGTAAAACCAATACATATTTTTCATTTTCTTTACAATAGTACTTTTTAAAGGGTTAATTGCAGGAATCACTGTAAAAAACATGTCATTTCAATTAACCACATGTATAAAAAAAAGTAATTTGAAGTTCTTGGTGCAGTTGTTGAGTGGCACATGCTATAATGGAGATTATGTACTAAATTTTAACTTGATTAGTTAAACAATTCTTGTCTTACATGTACCCATTCTATCCCAAAAAAAAAAGTAACAATCGTATAAAGAGAAATTACATTTAACCAATTGTATAAAACAATTTGTTTTCAATTAAGGATTAATTCCGGAAAACGACCCTATAATACATTGCATAAAACTACCCTTATACAAATTTGTTGCAAAGCCACTCCTTTTTTTTTTTTCCGATTTCAATGTCACAACCCGTGCCCCCGGCTAGTTTACAGCTAAATTTGGATTAAATTAATTAGAATAAATCAAAATTTCACAGATATTTTATATAAAATTCAAAAAATAGAACCTAAAAACCAATTTCTCCCAACAAGATTTTAATTACTTATTGAACACTATTTTTATCCTAAGTGCATATTGTCATTTGGGTATTCCGGCGAGCTCATAGCGGATTCTCGAGCCATAGTAGCTCAACTTTGTGTAAAACACAACTTTATTCTCTGAAATCGTATCAAACCAACTTTAATATTATTTTCAAAATTGGGAAAATATTATTTTCTTGAAATGAATAGCGTTGACTTGAACTTAATTGAACTAAAATTCAACTCAAAAAGAAGAGTCGTTTGATTATAATGAAAAGGTAGATGCCAAAAAACTCGAAAGTGATCCTTTGGTTAGAAAGTTGCTGTTGCAATTGTGACTTTCAAGGCATATATATATATATGAAGTACCATATTTTTAGAGATTGTCAACTTCAATGAGCATTTTAGTAATTTTGTATTGCAATTATCAAAATACTTTCTTTCGAGCCAGCCAGCATATTTTCCACGAAGAAAAGGAGTTGTTAAAATCAACGAGTTTTCCTTTTCAGGGGTGCTTTTAAAGGGAGTAGGTGTTTCCCTTAAACAGTAAACCATAGAAAAGAAGGGAAGAAAGAAAGAAAACCAAGGGTCAAAAGTCAGTGTCATATTTCATTTACAGTACTAAGGAAGGCATGGATTTTACAAGTACAAGTACAATGCTTTGTAGCATTCAGGAAAACTATGTACAAGTACAATGCTTCAAAACCTAGTAGATAAACAGATTGTATATACACTGATAACGGTGGTGCAAAATGGAGCCCAGTTGGTATTTACAAGTTACAACCTACCCGAGAACCATGCCAGTTGCCACAACTAGTAATTACTTCCGTGTCAGTAGCAAGGATCATAAGGGATATAAACCCGATCTGGAACTATTAGCGGCAGTTTATCGATGTATAGCTTAAGCCGCTTCATATTCTGCTGACGGATGTAGGATAAATCTGCTGTCTCTTGATAGCAGGTATAAATCCACAGCTCTCCAGAATTCACACGTTTTAGACTGTCTCGGCAGAAAGGACAGGACTGTGATCTAGTGCACCTGACCAGCCCCCAAAAATTCAGCTTTTTAGAAAGCCCCATAAGGCCATAACATCAAAATGAAACTACAAGTAGAGAAGTATAGGGCAGGATTTAAGCGAGACTTGGGAGAAGCTCAATACCATTCTCTAAAGCAATTCTCGCACATTGAGTGGCTACAAATAGGCAGGACGACTTTGCTTGTCATCTCCATGCAAATACCACATTCTTCGTCCCTTTCCAAGTCTAATGCAGAGAGCTTTCCTTTGTGCATATCATCTCTTGTTTTGTATTTTGCACAAATCTCCTTCTGTTTCCGCTCTTCCAAATCATTGACACCGCCCTCCATTTGCATCAATGAAGGGAAAATGACTCCTAAACGTAGCAACTTAAGTTGAAAAACATAGAAATTGCAAAGCCAATAGAACTATAGAAGGACGATTAGGACACATTTAATGTGCCGCTCCTCTAAAAATCAACCAACAGCAAATCATATATTCAACAAGCAAAACAACTGACCATAGAACTCTCTGAGGGTAGCTTTTCTCTCATGAATGGACATGGTAGTCTTGCCATCTATGTACACCTAAAATGAATGCATCAAATTTAGCTTCCCAAGGGAACAGAAAATAAAGTAATCGCTGCTTCTGCATGTATAGGTATAGCAAAGAATGTGGTAAATGATGTAGTTTCTGGCATCTACCTTGTAGACGAGTATTCTAAGTAATCCAAGAGCAGCGGCAAAGTAACAACCAGTCCATTGAACAAGAAAGAGGAACAAATGAGCAGCAGGGCTGTAAGAAAGCCGCATCTGAATGCAAGCACCATCATACTCTGTTGAATATATAGAGGCCCTGTGCCATCAAAATCATTTCCTTATCAAACTGTTGCCATTATAACAAAACCAAAGTCGAGCAGCTATTTGAAAACAAATGTAAAGTTTCAGAGAGAGGCTGAGTTATAAATGCAATTACTAATTAACAGCAAGAGAATGAGCAGGAAGGAAGTCAGAGTACATACAGAGTATTTGCATGCTGAATATCAGCTTCAATAGCTTTGAGGGAATCCTTAAAGGATCTCCGCATCTCTACTCCTCTTCACTCTGTCTCAGCCAGTCACACAATTGATACACCACTACCGCTGCCGCACCCTATCTATCGGTACAGTTCCGATGATGAATGTGTCTGTTTTAAGGTAGTAGTATGTCACAAGGAATGGCGTTGGCGTAGTGCTTAGGCTTGGGTGACACGCATTGATCAGGACCCCAACCCCCTCAAAGTTAATACTCTCACTATCTCCCTCCTCTTACTTGCCCTGCAGGCTGCAACTAAATCAAAATGTAATGTCAAAAACCCATAACTAATAAATTCTCAGATTATTAATTAGAGTTTGATGACTTGATTATTTCCCTTCTTTCTCTTAGATTGTACACTATTTTTTTATTTAAAAGACTTTAGGAATATTTCAAATGCTTCTAGTTTTCGATCGGCTAAGATTACCACATCCCATCCTATTTCCTACTACTGTGGATAAACTTTATCGATAAGCAACTTGTTAATTCTAAAATGCATCATCTAATTAATAAAATTGAACAACAAGATGTCCACTGAGACAAAAATAATATCTGCACACAACTCGTCCATAAATATCCAAACTAATTCTTCTCACTTCCATGGACATGAAGACGTTGACATTGATTCACAAAAGACAAGCTAAAGTTATCACTGCAACTTGTGCAACTAGCAATTGAAAAAATAAATAATACACCCCACACAGATGAGTCTTTGAAGCAGTTATCACATGATGTCAAAAACACCATAACTATATCGTATAATTGCTCACCATTTGTACCCTACCTTATCTTCATTTGGGCAGCCATAAGTCCAATGGCCATCATCAAATGTCAAGTTTCAATGAGTCACTTTCCTCAAATAACTTGCTTTCAGTGGATATCAAGTCTTGCGCACTTTAGTAATCACTGCCGGCCACCCGGATCTCTTCAAGTCATTCTCCTGCTAAGTGCTAAGAGAAAACAATGAGTACCATAACAGTCAAAACTTTCGGGTAACAAACGAACAGGAATGGCAAGGCAAGTCATATACTCCTAGAATTTAGAGTAGGAATTTTCGAGTATCATTTTCAGTTGTACAAACGTATCCAATCAATAATGGTGGGGACTTACGAACTGGAGTTGCCAGTTACGTAGATTCTCATAGCTGAAACTTGTCACCCTGACCGTCATGTCCTACCAATATCCAAGCTTAACAGTCCAGATATTTTCCACTGAAAGTTACACCTTTTTCATTCACACAGCAAGACAGCAGGTTAAGATAATGCCTGATCAGCATCAGAACACCCTCCATCATCATAGTATCTTGGAATCTGGATGTCAAACTTTCACCTGAACAACTGGCAAACATGGACTCCATTCATCTAAACATCAAGATGAACCATTTCTATACTTCTTCCAAAATATATATATGAAGATCCTACACCCATCATCTACAAAGTGCATCCTATAATATACTCACATCTATGAATTCCTGTTAATAATGTCCAGATCCGTGACAGATAATCTACAAATTTTCTGTAGTGGATGTTCAATTCTTTGACAGGCAATGCCTTATATTGCTCAAAAAATGTTTACCGAGTCGAAACAATTCCTTCTTGAACCTATCTAGGTTCAGAACCTAGGCACGAGTAGAGTCTGTTATCATCACCTGATGTGATTCACTGTCAATTTTGTCCCGGAAGTCTGGCTATCAAACTACACCAAACTCATCAATAATAATATCTGAGGGGATTCTTATGGTTATTTTATCTGTGTCCCATCCAGCTCCTTCTAATTGTTGAATGAAATCGTCAAATTGTGAATCCAATTCCGTAACACTTTGCTCCAGCAAATGAAGAGAAGCACCTACACTGGTCCATTTTTGGTTGATCCAACAGGCCTGCCACATGCTACGTAACGCGGATAAACTTGTCGCTCCAACCTGCATATTAAGTTCATAAGGAGCATTTTGACATAGTCTAACACATTAAGCATGTCATGGTTGCGATTAGTATGTACCTTAAAGGAAATGAAGACTTCTGGATCTCTCTGATTCTGCTTTGCAACAAGAATATACCTTTCCTTTTCATACAAGTTAATAACTTCCTTCACCTGTCCAAAAATGGTTTTAACATAGCTAAGCATTTGCTTGCACTTCGCTGGAATGCAATGGAATGGAAGGATGGATCTAGAATGGAATTCAGTCGATTATCATCCTTCCATTCCATTCTAGGTTTTGGATTAATTCGAAGTTAGGGTTTAAATTTGAAATAGGTGCAGAGAGCTCCACCTTGTATTTTGATTCCTCTCCTTGAAGCATATCTTCCAAGGACGCTCCAAAAACAATTCGAGGCTTCAAAAACTTTTGCCACAGCAAAATATCTTCCTTTCTATTGCAATCAGCAGACCCTAATATAGTAGAGCTTGTAGAGGAAGAGGTGCATACAAAAAAGAAAAACTGTAACTCCAAATTAAGTTACCATTATTTACCTGGTAATTTAGACTTCAAGATGTGCGCTTCAATCAATATACGTGCACGCTTCATGTTTATCTTATAATAAGATATAATAAAAAAATATTAATTGGTGAATTAAAAATTTAATAGATCATCAAATCTAAACTGCTGGACGTCCCATACAAAAAACATTATCACATAACTGAAAAGCCACTCACTGTGTCAAAGCAGAGAACAGAAAGAGATTTATAGCGTAACCACAGGTGCAACATACGCATGCATATCCAAGTGCATACCAAGAGTGGGTATGAATTTTGAACACCTGGGGCATCCTGCATTCCAAACGATCAAATTTCTTATGTACTCTGATGTCATGCATCACTTCTAGGAGCAGTTTCTTTCATGAGAACTTTTTTTTACACAAAAACACTTTTATTCATCTCATATCAGGTTTTAATTCATAAGAACATCGATCAACAAGAAGAAATAACACCAAATGTAACATACCAGAACCATTACACCCAGAGCCAGGCCAAGAAGCTGTGCAGAAACTTCCCATACTTCCTCCTGATATATTAACGATAAGAGTTCATATTTAGGAATATACATCTTAGCGTATGACATCCTGTACACGTCAATATCAAATGAATAGTATGTGAGTAGTAAAATAGCATCAATCCACTTGTTAAATCACATACAAAATGGAATTTGCATACTCATTTGAAATTAATATCATTCATAAATGATATTTAACCTTAGCTGCAACGTCTCCAAGGTTTCCAGAAATTGCAAAATGGTTTTGAATCACACGGAATGAGGGATCCTTAAGTCCTCTAGCAACAGCCTGAATTGATTCAGTGAAACGAGAATTAGATGCATTAAGTTTGGGTCTACGCAAAAGACCACAGTATACTCACACAAAATTTCACAAATAAAAATTGGCATATAAAATGAATTCCGAGCTAAAAAATCCATGCTGGTTTCAAACTAAAGAGTCAATGGCAGGGATAGCATAAGCTGTTCCGCATGACTATACACAGAACTCGTGGCAAGTTACAGCTCTTTTCACAGAGACTGAACACATCTGGAAATGGTAGATATAAGTTGGCGAAAAGCTTGCATAGTATAGGATTAGGATACCTTGGCCAGGTTCCCGAGAGATGCTAGAGGTAAAAAATAAGCAGGATACAGTGGTGTAATGAGATCAAAGATGCTGCAAGAAGTAAACCTTGTTCATATATGAGTATTTCCTGTACTTTCTACCGTAAAAAGGGGCATATGTCTGACCTCCCTGCGCTGCCGATGAAGTCTGCATACATGCGCCATTGCTTCGGATCATCGTCAAAGAGACTGCCAAACCTCCCACCTAATGAGTTAGAGGGTGTTACTAGAAATTCGATAATGTACATGTATTGTCACCTGAGTGTTCATATTTCATACCAATGAAGAATCGCCCAAGAGAACCAATGCCGTCCTTTGACACCCATCTGTATGCATGGAAAAGTAAGTTTGAGTCACTCAGTTGACCATTTACACCAGAATAACAATACAAAAAAGCTTGGTATGTATAAGTTGCCTGATGGCAGCAGCAGAAGCAGCTGCAGTACTCCCTGAGAATGAGCCGACTCCTACAGCCTGCACAGTAGCACATATGACCGTATAAATTTCATCAAATAATAACCCAGATTTCCTGAATATATATATATATATATATTTAAGTCATTGACAGACATTTCTGGAGATGTCGTACATTCAGAATATAATTTCAAAAAAATGCAAACAGAGTTGTGTCCGTCAAGACACCTGTTGAATTAATTCTTCAGTTATTTGGCAGTGTTTGCAACTGCAGTAAAAATGAAAACTGATCCATACGACCTAAGCAGTAGTTCTTAGTGTTGAGTTTCCATCTGAACGGACAACCATGATAATATAAAAAATTATAAGTGGAACAACGATAACTTCTAAACACAGAAATGGTGTGTGAGTATTAGGCACGTCAAAAAGAACAATATGAACCGGACAAGGTTTTCCAAGCAGGGAGGACTTGAATTCCTCTCGTTCTATTTACTTGCAGTGATAGATAAAATGAACCTCAAAAATAGTAATTAACCTTCAAAAGGCTTGATGTGACCAACGCATGACAAATCTAAGCAGTCACATTTGTAGGGAATTGCAAGAGCATGTATTCTAAATAGTCATCTGAAACGGATCCTGCGTCATGTAATAAGAGAAGAAACTGTGAGGATCAGGAACATAATAACCATCTATCTAGCACTGAAACCCACGCAGTCATTGGTAAATCTAAGAACATACACAATAGGACAGTTATAGGATACGCAGTTCACATCAATAAGTAAAATAAATTTCAGTTATAAGTTGTCACAGTGGCTAAGTTCCCTCTTCTAAAATAGTCTCATTTCATGCTGATTGTGAAAACTCAAGAGAGAGCAATCATGTCTCAAGTGCTTCGCTCAGGTCCATTACAAATAAGCCTTGTCCATCATTGTACTCAAACTGATACTGTCCTTTTTATTGTACAGTAAATTTATTGTAAGTGATACCTGATCGCAATCAGGTCAAATCTCAATGTATCATTCCATGACTTGCAAGTTGCAAAACTTCTCCAAATATAGACACCCTTTTTAAGCACATAATCAGAACTGATCACAAGATTCAAACTCAAAGCAGACGGAACAAACTAGGAGTAGCTAACATTCCAAAATATTAGGTAAAAATTGCAGGTCTTGGTCAAGCCAGGAACCTTATCTTTTACCAACTATGATGCACCCACGCTATGCATTTTCAGACCCTGGAAACAACACACAACAATAAAAGTTTGCTGTTTATCAAAATATCAAAGTATCCATGTTTTTGTACTTAAATCAGTCCGTCAATCAACCAACACATCTATCAATCACTAACCACATTTATGAAACCAAACCTGGATAGCCAGAGGGGAATATGAACTCCTTGACAACATTAGGAAGCCAACGTAAGCGATGGTCAACGACATCAGAAGCTTCCGGTTTGTTATATTGAGATCCAGGTTCCTCCAGAATAATTTTCAAATGTGTATCGGTATCCACAATATACCTGATCACAGAAAATAGCATTGCAATTAGTCACTTAAAACTAAGAAAACTCACATTACCTTAGGCTGCTTTGCACATTGCACATTACCTTTTTATGGCGCCATTAGCATACTTCTCCACTAACACTACCTTTGCAGTTTCCTCTTCACTCCTGCAGTGAGAAAGAAAAAAAAATCAATTCAACTAAAGCCGATCAAAATGGAAACCCTAACACCACAATTTAGCAAAACGGTAATCAAAGTGAAGAATGAGGAGTACCTCCGATTATCTTCTCCTTTCACAGCACGGATACGACGGTGAGCTTGAGTACGGCATCGACCGGAGAAATTCGCGAAACTTCCAGAAGAAAGTGGTGAGTTACAAAACTGCGATGACATTTTTGGATGACACGAAGAAAAACGAGCGCTGCAGTTGTAACTTGTAATCCAGTCCCGAGTGGATTCACAAGGGCATATCGGTAATTAAAGTTTCCCAATTTTTCATGAAATTAGGGCTGGCTCTCAGCGGTCGAGTTGAGTGAAGATGGAAGCTCTTCTGGTAAACTCAAACTCCACATCATTTCAAATTTTTTAAAACTTTTTTTTATATATATATTTAGGCTCGGAGTTGATGTATTTTTCAGACGATGACAAGTCTGACGCTGTAGACAACTTCGTCGAAAGGAGGCATTCCTTTCCCGGAATTGTATTGCAAAAGCGCTGGTTTTAGGTTTTCAGTTTTCAGTTCATATCAGATTCATAAATGTGGGGATTGGATAAGTGTGTTGTTGATTTGTTTTTTCAGATTTTGGTACAGGATTTGACAATAAGAGAGTTCGGGTTCCATCAGCTGAATGCCAATTTGCTCTGGCAGGGGGCGTTTGCATTTGCAGACTGGTTGGTTGAGCACATATCATGGCTTGAAGGCCGGAGAATTATTGAACTTGGGAGGTAAGTATGTCCTGGAGGACGGAGGTGGTCAGTGTTGTGGTTCGCTTATGATTTTTCATCATTTGTCGCATAAAATATTACGGTTTCTTTAATGATAGTAGAACTGGCCATTTTCTTACAAAAATCATTCCAAGTCAATATTACAACCACCGACTATGATGATCAGGACATCTGACATCGAAGAGAACATGAGCTTATCACTGCAAAGTTAACGGGATAACTCCCCCGCTTCCTCGCTTCCTCATATTAGACGTGAGAATATGTTACTTCACTGAAACTGAATTACTAATCATTATATCATCTATTGAAATTTAATGAGGTAATATGTTGATAATGATGTACAGAAGTAGAGGCCATGTAGCCAAAAAATCTGGCACTTTGAGGTTCTCGTTGTATATCTAAAAATATTTCTGTTTCATATTTCAATCACTGACTTCAGTCCTTCTCAGAGGATGCATTTCCAGTTACAAGGTCAAATTGGGATCTGGTTCTTGCCAGTGACATCTTGCTGTGTGAGTGCATTTCTTTATCTTGTCAATTAATTCTGGTAGCACTGTCAACTGATATATACTTTTTCTATGAAAGCTTTTTTGATTCCCTCTTCAAATTAAGATCAGACAGAAGACAGCTTCCTTATTTGGATATTTTGATTTTTCCCGTATTTTATGTTCTTCTCCACAGTTGTTTTTATCTCCCAGTTTTGCTGCTCATATTTTGCGCAGTCCGGCCAAAGAATAGTTGGTTGGGGTTCTTAAAAATGACTTGGTTTTTGTTGAGAATCCCCTTTGATCTCCGTCGTCTCACCCTTTTCGATAACCCTAAATCACAAGATCAATCATCATCAGAACATGAAGGACCGTTACGCAATTAATGAGAAGCTTGGTTACGCAAATAACACAACCTGAAGGATATTTCCACAATTACCACAAAGTCTTTTCATTTCTCAAATTACCTTATAAATGTAATAGCTCATCTTATTGAAAAACTAAGTCTTGAATATACAACAAGCTTCATCTATTCAGTTTTCTAAATTAGAAATCTGTTCATCTTACATTACTCAGATTTCTGAGTTTCTTTACAGTTTTATATATTTGCTCTGTATCTTTAGATGAGTTTCAAAGCTTGCTTATCAGTATATACATAGACATCTGTATTCAAATAAGACTATTCCTGATAAGTCTGCAAAACATTGCTTTCTTTAATAGTAATCAAATTCTAAATCATGTTTGAAAGTCGAACTTCTGTAGGTTTGGTAGCTCATTTTTTTGGAATTTCACAATTTCTGTTCACTTTGGTACTCTAAATACTTCTTTACCTGTAAGTTGTAACAATTTCATCTGTTTTGGCGGACGTCAAGCAGTATCCTAACCTGATAAAACGCTCTCTTTTTCCTGAAAACGTGTCAAATTGTTGGGAACCAATCATCAAATTTAAGAAATGAGGACCAAAGTGGAGGTATGTTTCAATACATTTTGTATGCACACATTGCCAATGAAAACATTCGGGGGGGGGGGGGGTTGAGCTGCTTGGCGCTTGTGTCTGTCGCGATTACCTTCGTGTAGATTTCTGCAAAAATGTGAAAACTTTGCGGAAATTATTTAGTATTGGTGTGGAAGAGGGATTTATGAGTAAGTTAAGTAGTCTGTTTGGTCATTTTTGCATAAGTCCATTGCATGGGTGAATGCAGTAGTCACTCCGACCTTGACAGAATTCGGAACTTGAGTGACAGAGTCATGACACCCTCATTGTGTAAATTTGCAGTTGGTGGTTGAAATATTTGGCGACACATTTGTACACTTGTGAAAATGATTCTCTTGACAAGTTTCCTTCTCCTGAATCTTTGAAAAGAAGAATCATCATCTCTACCAAACCACCAAAGGAGCATCTCCAAAGCAGTAGTGGAAGCATTAGTAAGGATAAAGATGATAGTTTGCTGAAAGGCAATAAGGAAGTTGGGGAAAGGAACTGCCCAATATAGAAGAAAAGCTTGTCGACCTGTCAGCCAAGGTACACTACACTGACGAGGTTTCTAAGAATGCACTTCTCAAGGCATACAATTCTAAAAAAGTTTTGTGAGTAAATTGTTGCGTTTGTAACAGATTTATCCCGAGGAAGTTGCATATCAAGATGAAGGGTACACTAATAATATTCAGCAATCAGTTTCATTGGCGTACAAGAATCTGATAGCTATCAATGCTCGAGCAAAAAAAGGAGTAAAAGAGTGGTTCAAGTTGGAGGAAGATAAAGTTAGAAGACAAAGTTTGCGCGAGCAGGTGGGTATTACTGGCGTGCCACAAGATTGCATGATGAAGAAGACAAAGATAAAGGTGGACGAGTGGTCACCTGTGTGGGATGATTTTGGAGGCCAGACTTGCCTCCCTATGTCGGAGCAGTGTGAAGTTGCTAATCCGGCTTACTTCTGTCTGATTTTTTGTGAAGTAATGTTTTTGTAATGATGAATAGTACACTGCTCTCATATCTTTCAGTTTTCAGAATTTCCTTCTTTTTAGGAGTGCGGCCTTTAATACCAGCCGATGACCCACTGACACCTGACCAAAGGAAGAATACATAGAACTTGCATATACAGCAGAAGAAAAGCCAATTTGTAAG
>JAWWMW010001422.1:0-14293 GCA_035048345.1 Echeveria elegans
ATCATACTTGCGACATTTACGCTCCACAACTTTATTAGGATGCATCAACTACAAATCCCTATCCTAGCACATGATTTTCTTCAAAAAAAATTGGACTAATAAATCATGTAAATGATATGAAGAACATAATAAGAAATTTGACTTTAATTTAAATCTCTTTATATGGTGCTAAACATTATCTTTTGACTTGAACAGAACGTCAGTTCAGGTCAGTTCAGTTCAGATCAGTTCAGTTCAGGTCAAAAGAACAGACCCTTAGTGTCGCAATGGAAAATCATATGATCATCAACCAAAAAAAGTTTAAACCGATAATAAACAGATTATTCAAACAAACTTTAAGATATGAAAATTCAGAACAGTTGACATAAAGTTTCGAACTGTTGACGGAACTGCAAATCCATGGTACAAAAGTCGAGCTGATTGTAAATAAAATTAGAAAACTGATGGCCGTAAGGATGACCTAGAGGGATAAATCCAGTTACTGGACACCAGACAAGACCTTGATGATATCAGAGTCACCTGAAATAACATAAACATCACGAGGTTAAGTGTAAAATTAAATCTCAATTTTCATCCAATTTTTGAGATTTGTTCCGAAATCATATCTTATAAGCTGTTCCCAATATGATCATTTTTCTTCAACAAAGGAGTTTATAAGGGAGAGTAATCCGTAGGATTATTCGGATGGGCAATTATAGGATTACTCATTTTGTCTGAGAAAATAATTTGTTCATCGCCTTAAAGAAATAAACCTGGTATCAATGACAAACTTAGACAAATAAGCATTACTCTTGGGCACGGGTACCCTCATTTCCGGGAAATATAGGCATAATATTGTGCCATGGGAACCACAAAAGCAACTACTAATAGACCTCCTGCCCTCGTTTCTCATCGGTTTCTTCTTTAGTCTTAAAGTTTGACTCACGCTTATTTTCCTTGAGTTGAGGGCCGCCAGGGTCTGGAAGGCCATCTATGGCAGCTACTAGTCGCTTAGCACTGCTGTAGACTGCTTCATTGTACTTCTCATCCGTAGCAAGAACTACATGAATAACACTAGGTTACAAGAAAAACAGACAAAGTCGTTTAAATCTAGCAAGACAGAAAAAAGAGTGGTTCAATGAGAATCTGAGTAGTGCTTGAGTAAGCAATTAACTTGAAACTACTGTCATTTTCCGCTGTGCTTGAAAAACAAATTTAGTACAGTAAATGAGGACTGTTCTGTGGACGGGATGGTCAAAATCTACCAAGTTTTGACGGCCTGATGTCTTCATTAATTTTAATAAATAAAAAGAAAACAAGAGATGAGATACCTGGCAGGTTCTCGGACACAGTAGCGTCAAGGACAGTGTCACCGACGACTTTCATGAATGATGGGCCTCCGGTAATAGCTGTTGAATAATAAGTTAGGAAACGTTTGATAACAAAGTGTATTGAAACAGAGAAAGAATTATCTGTGTGTATGTTGAGTTGTACAGGTGAGTGCTGAATATATAGCACATACAGTAGCTAATAATAAACGTATTTAATATGGTAAACAATTGTATCTAGACGAAGGCAAATAAATGGATGTGCATTTATTTGCCTGATATTAATTCTCTGATTTAATATTTCTCCATGTGCCCTTGACTTAGCTTTGCTAAATATACCTTTGACAGCCCCCCTCAATCTCGCAATTCAGAACCATGCGAAGATTGCGTTTGCAGTCATTGAATGTTGGCGCGGGAAGTGGTTTGGTAAAAATATCCGCAAGCTGGTGTTTTGATGATATGAGCTGAATGTGTAGGAGCTTTCGCGCGACTCGTTCTCGAACAAAGTGGTAGTCAATTTCAATGTGTTTCGTTCTTGCGTGAAAAACTGGGTTCTTTGACAGACACGTTGCTCCAGCATTGTCACACCATAAGACGGGTGGTTCATGCGAAATTTGCAGTTCTTTTAGTAAGGCTTCTATCCATATAAGTTCTGCTGTGGCGTCTGCGACTGCCTTGTACTCTGATTCGATACTTGATCGTGAGACAGTTTGTTGTTTCTTGGCTCGCCACGCGATAAGATTAGGGCCAAGAAAAATTGCATGTCCACCTGTAGAGCGTCTATCATCCACACTTCCCGCCCAATCCGAATCAAAGTAAGCTGTTAAGTTAATAGTGTGATATTTTTGAATACGAAGTCCGTGAGAGAGAGTACCTTGAATGTACCGTAGAATTCTTTTGACGGCTGACCAATGTGTGGTTGTTGGTGAGTGAAGGTATTGGCAAACTCGGTTGACAGCAAATGAAAGATCCGGTCTTGTAAACGTTAAATATTGCAAACCTCCGACAATGCTGCGGTAGGTGACTGCCTCATCCGGTGATAATAATGTACCATCCATTGCGGAGAGCAGTTCGGTTGAAGACATCGGCGTGGGGGCTGGTTTACTCTTTTGCATACTTGCACGAGCTAGAAGGTCAGATGCGTACCGTTGTTGGCAAAGATAGAGAGCACTGTTTTGGCGATGTACTTCAATACCTAAGAAGTAGTGTAAGGGTCCAAGGTCTTTTACTTGGAAATCTTTTTGTAAGGCAGCGACTAACCGATCAATTGCCATAGAAGAGGAGCTGAGAACGATTATATCGTCTACGTAAACAAGTAGATAGATTGTGATGACGGATTTTCTGAGGATGAAAAGAGATGAGTCGGCGGTAGATGCGAGGAAGCCATTTTGCAGAAGCACGGTTGCAAGTTTGTGATGCCAGGCACGAGGGCCTTGTTTGAGGCCGTAAATTGCCTTCGAGAGTTTGCAAATGTGGTGAGGACGAGCAGGATCCTCAAATCCCGGTGGTTGTTTCATGAATACCTCTTCATCAAGAACACCATTAAGGAAGGCGTTTTGTACGTCGAGTTGTCGAATGGTCCATCCGTGAGTGACAGCGAGGGATAAGACGATGCGAATAGTTATTGGTTTGACGACAGGACTGAATAATTCGGAGTAATCTAAACCATATCGCTGTTTGAATCCTCTAGCTACCAAGCGAGCTTTGAATCGCTCAATTGTTCCGTCAGCCTTACGTTTCACCCGAAAAACCCATTTGCAATCGATGATGTTCAATCCTGGACATGGAGGAACAAGTTGCCACATTTGATTCTGTATGAGCGCAGCATACTCCCTTTCCATTGCATCCCGCCAGTGTGAAATTCCCAAAGCAAGTTTGTAATTTCGAGGTTCCATTGTTGAATTTGAAGTTTTCTTAATGACAGACCAAGCCACTGTACCGTCAGATTGTAGCTTGGGTTTGTGAATACCTTTCATGGCTCGGGTGACCGGACGTGTAGGAGATGGCTGAGATTCGGCGGTGGCGGAATTGAGATCCGAGGCTGGTGTGAGTAAGAGGGATGATGGGGTTGAGGTGTTGGAGTGAGCCGCTGATGATGTGTTACGATGTTCCAAATGTGGGCTTAAGTTATGGGCCTGTTGAGGTAGAGAAGGAGTAGCAGTAGGTGATGTGAGCTTGGGTGCTCTAGCCTCTAGGTTCTTCTTCCAGTGTGGGCCGGATGAGGCTTGGGCCGGGCAAATCAGGTAGCGAAATCGGTTGAGTAAAGCAGTATCCACCGATTGTTGTTTCTTCAGTGTTGGGGACAGCCATATTTATATCAGAAAAGGAGAAACTTGTTTCATCAAAAATAATGTCTCTGCTTGTATAAGTGCGTCCTGTAGGTAGATGTAGGCACTTATATCCCTTGTGTTGAGAACTGTATCCAATGAATACACATTTCTTTGAACGGAATTGAAGCTTGTGGTTGTTGTATGGTCGAAGGTTTGGCCAGCAAGCACAACCAAATACTCTGACGAAAGTGTAATCTGGTTGGGACCCAAATAATCATTTCAAAAGTGACTTCATTTGTAATATGGGAGTGGGAAGTCGGTTGATCAAGAAGCAAGATGTGGAGAATGCATCCGACCAATATTTTAGGGGTATAGATGCATGAGAGAGGAGAGTAAGACCGGTGTCAACTATGTGACGGTGTTTTCTTTCGACGGTTTCATTTTGTTGGTGAGTATGTGGGCAAGATACGCGATGCAAAATACCGAGTTGCTCAAAAAATTGATGAAGCTTGATATATTCTCCACCCCAATCCGTTTGAACTTGTAGAATCTTTTTGTTTAATAACATTTCAACGTGAAGTTGGAATTTTTTGAAGACTTCATATACGTCACTTTTACGTCGGAGAAGGTAAATCCAAGTAAAACGGCTAAAATGATCAATAAAACTTACATAATATCGATGACCATAAATTGAAGGTTGTGTAGGTCCCCAAACATCGGATGATATTAGCTCAAGTGGTGATGTGGTTACATGATTCGAGCTAGGAAAAGGAAGTTGATGACTTTTCCCTATTTGACACGACTCACATATGGATGACAACTTTTCATGTGTGGATGGTAGCGAGTACATGTGTATAATGTGTTTGACAATTGAATTTGAAGGATGGCCAAGTCGAGCATGCCATTGATTGTGTGTCGCCTTGACATTAATAAAAGCTCTCTTTGAAGGAGTGTCGTCCAATGTGTATAATCCATCATAACATTGGCCTTTAAGCAAAGTTGTTCCCGTGTCTCGATCCTTCACAAATAACTCATTGGGGTGAAATTCGACAAGCACATTGTTGTCTTTGGTTAGTTGACGAACCGATACTAAGTTTTTCATAATGTTAGGAACACAAAGAACATTACGCAAGAGTAATTGACGACGAGATTGTGTAGATAATAAAGTACGACCAATATGACTTATAACCATACCTTGTCCATTGGCGGCGTGTACTTGTTCGCGGCTACTATATTCTTCTTTTGTGGATAATTTATCAACATCGTTTGTGATGTGATCCGTAGCGCCGGTGTCTAAATACCATTGAGGATCAACGAGATATGTAGAGGTTTGTCCATGTTGAATGTGATTTGCCATGGAAATTTGTCGGGACATGTATCACCCATCATTGTCAACTCCAAGAAAATCTCGTTGAAATCTTTTGAAACAGCGAGACGGTTTGTGACCAATTTCATCGCATAATTGGCAAATTGGTCTAGATCCTCGGTTAGAATTTTGACTTAATTCTTTTGATCGAGTATCTCGGCTAGCAGCAATTGGGTCATTAAAATTATTTGGGCCGAGATCAGTTCCATCGTTTGAGGGAGTCCGAGAGTTAGATCTGGATCCAGAGTGAGATACGTTTCTTGCGCGAGGTGAGGACGACGAACGCCCACCGCGGGAGGAGGATCTGGTAAGGTTTGCCGCGTGAGCCGTGAAATCAGTCGAGCGACGCCTTTGAATGCGTTGTTCAGTCGACATGAGGCGAGCATAGAGCTCTTGGATGGAGAGCGGCGTGTCGCGACTAAGGACGCTTTCAACCAACGAGTCGTAATCTTCGTCGAGTCCGTTCAGCAGGTAAGACATAAATTCCTCTGGCCGGAGAGCTTGACCGATCGAAGCTAGAGTATCAGTAAAGGATTTAACTTTGTTGAAATATGTTGTAATGGAATCGCCTTGCTTCTGAATCGAGCCTAATTGGGTTCGAATTTGCATGGATCTGGCAGATGATTGAGAGGAAAAACTGCCATCCAGTACTTGCCAAGCCTCTAGGGAAGAGGTGCAGAACAGAATCATCGCCGCTACATCATTTGTGCAAGATGCGAGAATGGCGAAAAGAATGGCTTGGTCCTGCTGTTTCCAGGACAAATGAGAGGGATTAACATCAGTTTGGATAGATCCGTCTGCTGTTGGGACGGTGATTATGACAGGGGACAAGGTTTGCCGCCGTCGATGAAGCCCATCAGGGCATGAGTATTTAGCAGAAAGATAAATTGCGCTCACCAGAAGAGAAAATTGCTGTGAGAAAGTTTGATGATATGAGATGACCAAAGGTTACTGGTGATGCAACAGAAGGCACTGGGGAAGCATTGACAATAGAAGGCACTGGGGAAGCAGTGGCGGCCGGAGGGACAGATCCGGGAGTTGGTTGATCAGCAGAAGCAGAAAAGGTAAGCTCTGATACCATGTTGAATAATAAGTTAGGAAACGTTTGATAACAAAGTGTATTGAAACAGAGAAAGAATTATCTGTATATATTGGAATTGTACAGGTGAGTGCTGAATATATAGCACATAATAAACGTATTTAATATGATAAACAATTGAATCTAGACGAAGGTAAATAAATGAATGTGCATTTATTTGCCTGATATTAATTCTCTGATTTAATATTTCTCCATGTGCCCTTGACTTAGCTTGGCTAAATATACCTTTGACATCCTCCACGTCAACAACACCTCCTCACCGATGCAGATGCTCTAAGTCGTAAACTACTCGCTGGTAGTTTTGTATTACATTAAATTTATATTATATCATAGAGTGGCAAAATGGATTGACTAGTTGGATTATTAATGGATTTTAAATAGATTAAATGGTCCAATTCATTTAATACATGTAATTGGATTAAATGGTCCAAACGGATTGAGTTGAATCCATTTAATCCATTGAATTTCATTAATCCATTGGATTTTTTTTAATCCAACGGATTACTTTGTCACCTCTACTTGTGAGCCTAAACTGGTCAAGTATCCTAAATATTTAGGTTGCACGAAGCACAATTTTGATTCATTTTTTTCTTTATGTTTGGAGTACCCTTCTTCTTCTTGGTGATCTCTTCTCGAATTGAATGAAAATAGAGATTAGTGTGCTTTGTCTGAATTATAAAATGTATATTGTATATGATGTTATGATTAATTCGTACTACAATTGTAATTAGTGTAACCCACCATTGGAAAAAAAAAGTTTCCTTATATGAGAAAATTTTGATCAAATATTTTCAACTCTTCATAAGGTACATAATTCTTGAGGTAATAAATAAATTGTCGGTTACAATTGGCAGCAGATCAAAACCTGCTACAACAAATTGTCTGTTCCGACAAAACTCAATCCAACAATTAAAAGTAATTAACCGACAAGTCGACTAAGTTGAACACCAAAATGACCATCATACAAAGCTCCAATGATCCCTTTATTACACTTTTTGCATCAGATATCCCTCTCATTTATAAAGTTATTCAATCCCATAGATTCACTTTGAAAAAAGCCACTGAAATTGGGCACATAATCGTGTGCCACATTAGCTTTGAAACCGCGTTGTGTACATTAATTCTCATTTTGTATCAATTGGGTGATGTTGACGAGTATATACAGTAGTTAATAGAAATAGATTAATGTTTGAGGAAAAGGAAGCGTGTGTGGTGCTTGTCTTAGGTATGTGGATGAGCTGTCTGGATATTTTGTAGAGTCGTCAAATGTTCTTCAAAAGATCATATAAGAGAATGAGTAATGTTCTCTTCAGACCCCATATTATATACCCTCTCCGTCCTCCTTTGTTGTTTACATTTTGGTTGTTATCATGAAATTTAAGAAATATTGATAGCGTGAGAGAGAAAATAATATAAAGATAAGTGAGTGAAGAATAAAGTATGAAAGAGAGTGTTATGTGAGAGATAAAGTAGAAAAGAGAATTAGCCGAAATAGAAATAAGAAGAACAAAAAGGGACATCAAAAATAGAAATAGAAAGAACAAAAGAGGACAGATGGAGTATTATGTTATACGAATAGTGGTTTTTTTGACTGTTTACTGTCCGGTATTTAAAGTTTCTTTTTTACATATTCAGTTTCAAGTTTTTACTTTTTTTTGAAGAACATTTCCATTTACGAAAACAAAATCACGAGATGAAAACTCGGATTCAATCGCTAAGAAGCGATAAATAACAAACAGAAACAACAGAGACAGCTAGAAAGGGAGATGAATGTTAAGAACGATCCTCTTGAAGCTCTCTTCTAGAAATAACATCTGCTTCTGAATTTGCTTCGCGGAGAATAAGGGACAGCCTCCGTTTGGATTTCTCTGCTAACTTCCAGGCACAAGAGTGAAGCCATTTATAACTTTGAGAACATGAACCCCTGGTCAGTAATGAATTATAGATGGAACAACAATCTGTCTCAAATATGCAAGAATCCCAACTTTCCATTTCAGCCCAAATCAATGTCTGATGAATAGCTCTTCCTTCAGCCTCATAACTTGAACAAACATTATGTAAAATACCTTTCTGAATACCCAAAACATGAACAAAATCGTTTCTAGCTAAACAACCATAACCAACCCTGTTTGTACCCGGAAACCATGAAGCGTCGCAATTAATTTTGATTTCACCATTCTCAGGGGCCATCCAAATAGAACCAGCACCCAAAGTTGAAATTGAAAACTTGATATTGGAATCAAAAAGACTACTGGCTTTGCTCTTAGCTGATAATGCTGCATCCTCAACGTTCATAACAGTCTTACCATGAGCGATAACATTCCTACAGTACCAGATAGTTCTTTTTGCATATAAAATAATGGCAAGATCCTGAGAATTAAAATGGTTAACACATAACCAAAGCCAATCACGAACATCACTGAGATTCCATTGATCAAAGACATCAGTTAAGTTTAAAAACTACCAAAAGACTTTAGACCACCAGCAATTTAAAAAGATATGTGAGGCAGATTCTGAATGGTAATCACTACAAAAAAAGAGAATTTTGCGACCAAAAAAGTGGTCGCAAATTGCCTCTTTCTGGTCGCTATTACACGTTAGCGGTCATAATATGGTCGCAAAATCTCAGTCGCTAAATGACGTGGTCATTAATTTAGAGACCAAATTCTTTAGCGACCACTTGGTCGCTAATAATTTATTAAAATAAATTGGATATTTTAATTATTAGCGACCACTTGGTCCCTAATAGTTTATTAAAATAAAATCGATATTTTAATTATTAGCGACCACGGTCGCTAATAATTAAATTTTGTTAAAAAAATCAAAAGCCATATTAGTCAAAATACCATAAAACAATTGAGATAAATACATCGACACATCATCTAATCTTACACATTCAATTTGTCTCAAAACAATGACATGACATGAGACCCCATAAGAATTTGGTATTTGATACGAATGTATAGGGTGCGCACAAGAATTTGTCTACTCAAAAGTCACTTGCAGATAGTACGATGCCCAATAGTAGCAAGAGTGTTTATACCAAAATAGTTAAATATACAATATGAACTTATACATATTTGAAATAAACTAAAAACGGGATTTAATCAACATATGTTCGCCACAACGTTCGACCCGAAAACAAATAATCATGCATACAAAAGTCCACCAACGTATGTTCCGAAACACTTTTCAGGCCGCTTTAGTTTTAGCCTTCAGATTTATGCTGGCAGTGGAGCTAGTTTTTTTTTGCAACAATAAATCATATTAGTTTATTTGAAAGGCAAATGTTATTGATTATTCAATACTAGCGTACCGCCCATCGTCATGACGGGGATGCGTCGTCCCGAATGTGCAATCGAACAGGTCAAATACGAGCGGGACTCGATTGATCAATTTTTGGGCCCGTGTGGTCAGTGTAATTTAAAATTTTAATTTTTAATGGGTCGGGTTGGGCCCTTGTGTTATGTGGAAATTTAAACGGACCATGTGGTTTGTGTAAATTTAAATTTTTAATGGGTCGGGTTGTGCCCGTGTGTTTCTTTAAAAATTTAAACGGGCTCGTGTGTTCTGTGTAAATATAAAATTTTAATTTTTAATGGATCGGGCTGGGCCCGTGTGATTAAAACCCTATCAAATGGAATATTTAATATTTAATTTTTAATATGCCGGGCTAGACCCGTGTAGTCTGTGTAATTATAAACTTTTAATATTTAATTTTTAATAGGCCGGACTAGGTACGTGTGATTTGTGTAAAAATAAATTAAAAAAATTAAAGATATGGACAAAATGGATATATCATATTTTAAAAGTCCGTTCATCTTATTTTATTATATAATAGATATACAAGATTGAAGAGGCACATACAATTTTTAAATTAGCTTTCATTTTTACGCAAGCTGCTGAGTTTCTGTAACCCTTTATTTTATAAGATAAACATATTTTGAGTCTTAGCGACGGTGGAATATTGCCTCATACATGGGTACATTTAGAATGACCAGCAAACTGCATAGAATCATTTGTGCTGTGAACTTCAGATGAGAATCTGAACTGTCTGAGGTAATTATCCTGACTGCTCCAGCAACCAACGAAAGGAGGTTGAGCAAGGCCAAGATGAAAATGATGGACGTGAAAGTTGAGTGCCCAAAGTCGATAATCTCTCTTTCGTATTTCTTTGTGGCGTTGTTGTCTACTGTCTTTGATGTGATTACAAAAGGCGTCTCTGAAAGACCTAGTTGTTTCATCAGAACGTCAAGGAATGCGAAGAGATAGGAAGTTGTCATTCGGATTAACCACATTCTTTGAAGGTTCCACCAGCGTTGCAGAGTGTAACCGCAATGCATTGCTTCTGTGAGACTGTAGGTGAACGTAGCAAGAAATACGTACGCGTAAGGTAGAAACCATAAGCTTGACACCTGTTGCAGAAGTTGGTCGAAAGCAGAACTGATCAGTATCATTAAGTTCATGGCATTTAAATCTGAGTACGCATTGTTCATCTAGGAATTGCTTTAGCTCTGATCTCAAGAGAGTACCTCAGGAAACATGGCAACGCCTCTTAACAGACAAATGGAAGGGGCTACCACATAGATAAATGTTGCAATCGCACAGAGGGGCCATAATAGGAAAATGCAGTAGCCCATTTGAGCTCCGAGTTTGATCTTCCCTCGACCGTAGATGAAGGGACAGTACCTGGAGCAAAATATTTGAAACATTCCTTGACCCCATCTCCTGTGCTGAATTAGTAAATGACTTAATGTCGTTGGAGCAATGCCGAGAAAAGCTTTCTTCTTAGGGTTGTAATATACTGATTTCCAACCCCTGCACTGTATGGTCAATCCGGTAACAATATCTTCCACCGGACACCCGTAAACTAAACCAACCTGTAAATGCATATGTAAACGACCATCAGCAATGCATAGCTAACATGCCCATCGGTTCAGTTTAAAAGATAAGAGGAGGTTTTTTTAACGCAATAAAATAACCAGTTCTATAGGCAAAAAAGGAATCAGCCATGAAAAACAGAAGTTGCATGTCCGCCCAAAAAGCACATAGATACAAATCTGCACTACGCAATAAAACTTCGGTCACCCTCTCACGCAACTATAGAGCAGCTCACCTATCTGACAAAACACTATAACTGGAAAAGAAAAAGAAAAAAAGCTCCAAGATCACAATGAACACGACTTGTCTAGCCATTTGCGCCATCCACTCTCTCACACTCAGCGACACTCCTCCAGCCCTCGCAAGACTTATCTGATAAAGCTTGTAAGGGAAAACGAGAAGAAGAATATATACCTCTCTCCCCCAACAAGAGTCCTTTTCGTAAAAACAATCTACAAGAACTTTTGCTGCCTTTTCCATTTCATTAACACTTTTTTCTCTAATCTTATTGCTAGTGTTTAACTGCAATCTGTTATCCTTGGAGAATTTCATTCCGCACAGACTTTGTCTTCTATGAAAACATCCAGTGCCACAGTACAACGCTGCGCCATATCCACCAAGTCCTGCAAGTTCAATCTAATGTACAGCCATAAATACATTTCCATAAAATTTCTGTATGACAGATTATTAGAAACAAAACAAAATGATATCAGGGTATGTTTGTCATCTTACCTCACTTGTTACATCAGGAGCGTTTCCGTAATGATCATTCTTGGTAATATTATTGTAGTATTGAGGAAACTGCACATAAGCAATTTCGTAACCACTCTTATCATCCATGAAGAAACAGAGTATCTCTTGTATTGTATCTGGATTGTTAGGGTACATATCGCAATCCAGGTTTAGAATTAGAGGGCTGTTACTTATTTCAGAAGACACCCTGATCTGCAGGACCACATTCCTCATCAGAACAACTTCAAATGCATTTATAATGATGAACCAAACCACGATTAAACCATGATAAGAAAGTAGTATTGTACAGATTATACCAACGCATTCACCGCTCCCGCTTTGAAATTATGAGGCCATTCAGGCCTCTTCTCCCTTGCCATGTAAACTAATGTCGGAAGTGCACACCCCTCAACGTCTACATCATTCGCCCCCATTCCATCAATCAGAATCTGTATCGATACGTATCACTGGTTTAAACTCAAAACCAAACAGTTACTCATCAAATTCCTTCATTAATAACACACGCAAACAAAAAATGAACCTGCACGACTGACTGATGATTCTGTTTTGTGAACTCTGAGTCCCACTCCAAGAATCCCTTATGTTCAGCTCTTACCTCATCAGGAACTCTGCCAGCTTCAATAACTTCCTCAATCCGCTTCTTCATGACATTAAAAAGTTCCTTGAACACAGCAAAAAACATACAACTCCAAAATCACATTGAAAAAATTGTACAAGTATCTAAGTCAAAATGTACCAAATTATCAGGACCAAAATTCATGTTGAATTTCAGTATAAATGTTTTCCATTTTCAGATTGAATGAGTTCATTTGTAAAAGAAAATTCCAACAAATATACACCAATAAAGTATGCGAAGTGTAAAATGAGTGAATACAAAATTGAATACCCTAAAATCCCAAACCTTGATGTGAAGCAATTCTTCATTATACTCATCATCCCTCAATCCCAAATTCGTAGCAAAAAACGCTTCCGGAGATCTCGGCTCAACACCAAACTTTCTACAAAATGGAATCCATTGCTTCGAAAAGTTAGCAGCTTCAATTAGGGCATAGAAAGTGAACTCCGAGCCACCATCATCAGAAAGATAGACGTTTAACTTCTCAGGAGGATAATTATAAGACATAGCTGATAATATCGTGTTGACGACCAGCACCGGCGGCTCCAATTTCGGGTCCGCCGTGCATACGAAAATGTCGACGCTCGGAAGATCATCTCCGTGTCTGCAGGAAACTCGAAGGATCAGAGCGTGAATATTCCAAAATCGAAAAGTTAATACTTTCATCTAACGAGTATTTGTAATTGAGCCCTCCAACTTCTGAAGACAAACAAGCAACTGCGAAGTCCGATAATGTGAGTCATTTTTATAACTTATTAACACAATTACAAAATTAAATAAATTAGTTTTAAATACATGTTATTCGTCATAATTTTAACTTTCGCGGCCTCCAGCTCTGTTTTTTTGTATCATCACGCGCGTAATGTTGATGAGGAAAGGAAAAAATTTCTCTTACTGATGTTTAAATCTAAATGTATCGTATAATTAAAGAGTGTTTAAATCTAAATATATCGTATAATGGATATTTAAAATTAGATCATATAGTTACAGATGTTGTACGGATGTGTCGATAGCTAAAAATATGATGAACCTTGTGTGTTTATTTAAAAATTTTATATAAAATATATTTAAATCTAAATTCAGCGTTTATCGGTATTAAAAACTAATTTACTCTTACAAATGAAGTCATGATTGATTTTCTATAATTGAAATTACAAAACATCAGGATTTTATTGATTTAATAGTGAGTTTTAAATAGTGGGTTTTAAATATTATCATTAATTACTAATGAAAAAACTCGTGAAAAGTAATTTTCTATTTCGAATTATTTTAATACTTTAAGACATTTAGTGGAAAAGCAAATCAATCACTCAAAAAAGCGGAACATAAACTAACCTTTGCAGAATCTTGTTCTTCAAAGAATGTTGATGGAGAACATTCAAGCGAACAGGCTGAGTTACAATCCAATACATCGCAAACAACACCTCGGCGACGAACATAGCAAGCCAAAACCACCGTGTACCTCCTTCCGATCCAGCCGGTGGAATGTTTGTCGCCCTATAGTATAATATCAATAAGATACTTACCAACATACAAAGCATAAACAATTTTTTCAATCCCTCTCCATCAGTTGCTTGTCTTGTATCGACTAGTTTTCCGCTGCGATCATCCTCGTCATTTTCGATCTTTTCGTTGATGATGTAGTCACGCTGGCCGGTATTCATTGCCATCTCCCTCAAGTGCGAGAAGCTAGTGTTTCAGTTAGTGACGTATTATAGTTGCTCTTGAGTGGTATGCTATTATAAAGTACTAGCATACCGCCCGTCGTCCCGACGGGGATGCGTCGTCCCGAATGTGCAATCGAACATGTCAAATACGGGCGGGACTCGATTGTTCAATTTTTGGGCCCGTGTGGTCAGTGTAATTTAAATTTTTTAATGGATCGGGTTGGGCCCTTGTGTTATGTAGAAATTTAAACGGATCCTGTGGTCTGTGTAAATTTAAATTTTTAATGGGCCGGGCTGGGCCCATGTGTTTCTCTAAAAATTTAAACGGGCCCGT
>JAWWMW010001422.1:23477-45193 GCA_035048345.1 Echeveria elegans
AAATTGCATGATTTATATCAATGATAAACCGTGAGTTGCAAGTAGTTGTCTTGAACCGTGCTTTCTCATCATATAATTAGTTCTTTGTGTTTTTTACTCTGCTTGTGTTCACAAAATTCTCACACAAATCCCCCAAGTTTAGTTTACTTACATAAAACAATTCACTAGCCAATTCCTCGTGGGATCGACCATGTTTGCCGCTGTACAAGCTGTTGGTAGGAAAAGAAATTAATTTGACGCGTACGATGACGCGTGTCAGTACACCCAATATTAGAGTGAGGACAAGTTGCAATAAATTTGATGGAGTTCATTCTTGGTCTCCTAATATTAATTGAATGTATAGTCGAGTTAACAACGTTAAAGAAAAATACTGGACGGGAGGTAGCCCGTCAAGTTTTTATTTTGCATTCCACATTTCTTTTTCCTTTTTTTGCATAATAAGTTCCTCTTGTGCTTTAATTCTACGTAGCGCCGTGAGGACACGACTAGTTTAAAAGTGTGGGTGGGGTAGCATAAAGCGCCAACATATTTACTTTCCTTCATTTGCACTTAGTTATGCATATTGTATTGCACCTTTAGTTACAAAATAGAGGAATGAATTGTGATGATCAGAAGTGTCTATCGGATTATGATGATGTGAAATTGTCGAGTTACCTTTCTGTTGTATCTTTACTTGTGATGGTTGAACTCTGTTTGACACTAAATGTATTGTAAGCATGTGAGTCGAGATAAATATGGGATGTGAAGCTAATATCAATGTTCCATAGAGGTTTGGAAAAGCATTTAGTGTTGGAAGGCTTTGATCACATGGTTGCATCGAATTTGTGGAGGTTGGCGCTTTGCAATCTTAAGGAACAATGAGTAACTCAGTCCGCATAAAGTCAAAGACAAATTTCCAAAGTATGTTGAGATGGGAAAACAGACCGCCTTATCTCAATTTGAGTAATTGAGAAGGGGTGAGCGGTTGCAAACACCTAGCCTAACTCGCAAAGAAAGAATGGACGGGTAGTGGGACATTGTTCCATATGAGATTCATAGGCTGTGATTGGAACCGTTCAGGGAAGAAAAGTAAAAAGAAATAGACAAGGAAATAAATCAAAGTAGGAATCATCAATTCAAAGTACAGTTCAAAAGGCAATACCAAGGAAAGATGAGAATTCATGCAAAAGAAGTATCCGAGTACAAAAACAAAGAAGCAATGCTCTATTTTCTTAAAAGAACGCGAATGAATCACGTCTCAGAGGAAGCGATAAGGTGAAATCACATGATTAGAACTTCGATCGAAGAATAAAGATCATGGACCTAAAGAGAACTATATCCCAATCATCTGAATTAACTTGGATTTCGACGAAGAGGTAACATGTATTGAGTAAATTTTATGTCAAGCTTGGTGATGCAATTACGAGTAGATTATGATGATAATGACTTGGTGAAACTAGCAATATGTATCCTGATTATTCATTATTTGTGACTTGCGAGGCGCTTCCTTAATTGATGTCAAATTTGTATATTGTTTCTTGATGACTTGTTCTTGTTCGGGGACGAATAAGTTTAAGTGTGGCTGGTTTAATGAGTTGTACTCAAACGCTCATCTAATGGTTTTAACTTGTATGTTTTAGTACATTTTAATATTCAGAAATACTCATTTCGTGTAATTTTGTATTTCAGGTGTGTAAAATCAGCTAGATGAGAAACGAAGCTTAAAAGCATTATTTAGGCATTAATTGAGGATAAGGCAGCAGGATCTTTTGTGCTTCAGAAGCTTCTAGAAGATGCGTCGTTGATCCAATTGAGACAAAAAAAATTGGTGGAAAAAAACTAAAAGAGCTACCAATCGTATGCTTACCTCAAGAAGTGATTCGGACGTTAAGAGTGCCTTAAAGAAGCAGGAAGTCAGAAATTACTGGAAAACCGAGATTGTCCCAGGTGAAGAAAGAATAGCTCTCACGGATGAAGGGGAACTAAATTCCGTAGTTACTCATTGCCCACGCCAGCTACTTACTCATTGCCCACGCCCATTGATGATGACATAAACATGACGTCTGCGAAGAATTTTCTAATTGGGCCGGGTTTTGGCTGATATCTAAATAAGTATAAATATACAAGAATAAACCCTAACTTCATATCAGACACATAAATCATACACAAAACAATAGGAAAAAGAGGCAGGGAGCTGCAGGAAGAAGCTGGAGGCCACGTCAGAGACCATTCGTTCGATTCCACTTCATTCCTATTTTATTATTAAATTAGATGATGTATTTTACTATGATTATGAGTAGCTAAATATATAGTCGCGGTTTGAGACACGCTTGAGACAAACTATTTTGAGATACATTCTTAATTTGAGTTTTGTTGTCTTGCATCAATTCTTATGCATATTATTATGATTCTGGTTTGATTAGATTATTGAGTATTTGATACGATTTATCTTGTAATAGTTGGATTCTATAGTTGATTTATTTGATACTTTGCCGTAAAAATAAGTAGAACTCTAGGAATTTAGCATTATTATTTGCGCATTAATATAACTCTCTTGATTCTTCATGTTATTTTGTGATAAGAGTTCTATTCACGTTTGCTTGGCGTAGAACGATATTAGAAGTCATATGCACGTTACCTTTGCCGAAATGTGTTAGAGTTATGAGATGATAGAAATTGCATGATTTTATATCGATGATAAACAATAAGTTTCAAGTAATTGTCTTGAACCATGTCTGCTCGTCTTATTAATATTATCTCTGCGTACTTGTTTAACTTTGTGTTTACAAAATTCTCACAAAACCCCTTGTTCTTTTAGTTGCATATAGGAAATACACTTCACTTGCCAATTCCTCGTGTGGGATCGACCCTACTTGATGCTTCATTAGTCGCTTGTAGGAAAATAATTTAATTTGAAGCGTACGACGATGCGTGTCACTCTGGTGATGTTAATGTGATTGATACGAAATGGATATTTAAGAACAAAAATGATGAGAAAGGGAACATTAGCCAGAACAAAGCTAGACTGATATCTCAAGACTGCTCTCAAATAGATGGAGTAGATTTTTACGAAGAATTTTCTCAAGGGGCTCGACTGGAACCGATCAGACTCCTCACATTTGCATGCTATTTCAAGTTGTTTTGGATGAATGTCAAGTGTGCATTTGCATGATGTATGAGTGGCTCAATAACTTTCTCATCAGCCATGGTTGTGCGAGGGGGCAAGATGTGACGTTATCTCTCAAACGATCCAATGCTGGATTTATTGTAGCTCAGATCTATGTCAATGAAATAGGGATTGCAGGAAGCTCACTGGCCTTGGTGGATCAATTGGTGGGAAAATGCAGAAAGAGTTCCAGATGAGCATGGTATGTGAGTTAACCAATTTTCTAGGATTTGAGATAAATTAGGAGGATGGGATTTTTATATCTCAAAGAAAGTATGCTAGGAACTTGGTAAATAAATTTGACTTAAAAAATGCAAGCCACAAGCGGACACCAGCCATTACTCATGTCAAGGTCACCAAAGCTGATGCTGGAATAAATGCTGACATAACGTTGTATTGCAGCATGATTGGTAGTCTGCTTTACTTGATAGCGAGCACACCTGACATAGCTTTTGATGTGGAAGTGTCTGCTACATATCATGCATGTCTCAAGTAGAGTCATGTGACACATATAAAGAGGATCATCAGGTACATTGGAGGTACAACATATCTTTGATTATGGTATACTAGAGATACTACTTCATGTATTGTTGGATACTATGATGCGGACTGTGAAGGTAATGCAGAGGAAAGAAAGAGCTTTTCGGGAGGCTGTTTATTTTAGGAAACAATCTTGTTTCTTGGTTCAGCAAGAAACAAAAATAGCATCTTTCTCAGCTGTTGAAGCTGAATACATAACAGGTGGAAGTAATACCCAACATTTTATTTGGTTGAAGCATATGTTTCAAGAGTATGAGTTCAAGCAAAATGAAATGATCATATATTGTGACAACATGAGTGTCATTAACATATCAAAAAATCATGCTCAGCACTCAAGGACTTAGCTTATAGAGATCCGACATCATTTTCTCAAAGATCTTATGGAAAAAAAGAGTTGGTACTTTAATATGTACCCAATGATCGGCAAAAGGCTGATATCTTTACTAAAGCTCTAAGTACTAGCAATTTAAGGTCATTAATTAGATAAGAGTTGGGCCTCTGCACTCTACCTCATTAAATTTCTGGAACACCCACCGATCAGTGTTAAAATGGTCTGATATTTAGACACTTATTTGCTTACATTCTTCACATTTATCTTATGAAATCGGTTAAATTCTACACTCATGTTGTTATTTCACATATAAAATACACTTTCTGATAATTAAGGTCAAACACAAATTATAGCAAATATGAGGAGAAAAAGAGCAATAATATGAGGTTTTGGTTGAGTTGTGATCGGTCAACGCAAAAGTCAATGTCAACAGAGCAGTTTGAAGGTCAAACTTGGTCGAAAAGAGTCTTACTAGGCCGAATAGAGCTGAAAAGAAGGTTAATCGACCAAATTGGAGTCTACTCGACTGAACCAGAATGCATGGAACCAATAGAGGCTACCTACTCGACTGAGTAAAGGAGCAACTCGGTCGAGTAACTTAGTGAAAAGAAACAGAAGTCACCAACTCAACCGAATAGAGAAGCTACTAGATCGAGTCAACTCAATAAACGGAGACAGAAAGCAGCAATTCAGTCGAGTAACGTCCTGCTCGATTGAGTGGAATATGTACTCGACCAAAAAGGAAGCTTGAGAGATTCAAAAGACCTATTAACTCGACCATAAAGGAGCTTCATTGGAGGATTTATGTGAAGATGTCAAGAGACTTGGAGCTTTATAGAAGGAATTCAATATGGGCCATAATGGGTGGTGTTGAAGGTGTTGGAACTCCACCATTATGGAGGGGAGTAAAAAGTATTTCTCTACCACTATAAAAAGGGAACCAAGGAAAGGAGAATACTTGTGCTTTAGCCAAGGTGCAAATTTACCAGGTGCAAGAGCCACAAAATTCCAGAAATTACATTTACTCGACCGGTTCTTTTATTTTCAGTCCAAATTGTTACTCGAGCAAAGTTACTCGACCGTAAAGAAATTGAAGTTACCTTGAAGACCTGTGACATTACTAAATATTTCTAAACTTAATCTTTGTTTTATTTTGTTTCCATCATGTATTGTTCCTCACTCGAAATGAGTGAGTAGTTGTTTTGATGACAATGGACTAACGAATCATTGGAAACTCATGATTGATTGAATACTTTTAAATGTAACTCAAGAATATCTTTTGGTTAAAATAACTTGACTTGGTAGAACTTAGTTTCTAACCTTTTTTTAGGAGAAGGAAAGTCGTGAGGAACCTTGGAAAAGCATGAAATTTGGCGTTCACCTAGTTTCTAATCTTTGTTCCGAAGAAGGGATGTCGTTTTGGAACCTTCGAAAAACAAGAAACTATGTCTAAACCCGTTGAATTGGGAATATTATCTTCAAATTAGTTTAGGCAAATTTGCTAAGTTATGAAGTCGAGTCTAGTTCACCATTTAATTCATTATACTTCATTTTTTAATTATTCATTGAAATTCATGAGTAACATTGGTGATATTATGCACTAGTCATCTTTCTTTGAATTGATTCTTGACACCACTTGTTACACAAACTAAATTTAGAACCCCCAAAACCCTAGAACTGTTTAGTCGATAATTTAACTTATAAATCTAAGTTTCTCATTGTTCCCTTGGGTCGACACTAGGTCACCTTAGTTCTTATAAAAAAAAATTGACTCGCTTTAAACTCACCACTATACTGCGCATCACCCACTAATTAGCACTTTGAACAATAAGTTCTAGATTTGAGCTATCAGGGGTGAAATAAAGAAAAGTTGCTCGTTGAGACAAAAGCTTCAGTCTTCCTGACTGAAATTTGAAATTAGGCCTGTGAAGTTATATGTATTCTTATTGATTTCTTAGTTCAACAATGAAGGACGTAGGTAAAAACCTTGTTACTAAGGCTTTATTCTCAGATTCAAGTAGAGTAGATACAGCTGAGTCCGTGAAAGGGGCTGGTGTTAAGGACGAGGTGACGAATGTGAATGAGATTGTTCATAAGGTAATATAAGAGGTTGCTACTGAACGTAGTGTTAATGTACCACAAGTTTGTCCCAGTATTGCTTCTCTAAGTGCTACCCTAGGTTCGTTAGGAAAGAAGTGAATTACAAGGTTAGCCAGGAAGAAAGTTGGACATGGAGCATATATAGCCTAGGAGGTGGAAGCTGCACCAAAAGCAGCTAAGGAAGCTCAGAAGCTGCCTTGATGCAATTGGAGAATGAGTCATTGGAGGCGGACCAGGGCAAAACCTCACGGGGAGCCCAGTCTGAAGAAAAGGTAGATGATGAAGAGATTGTAGATAAAGTTGTCGTTAATGTTGTGGAAACTGGTAAAGAACAGGGTGTGATTTAGGATGAGTAGATATATGGGAAGCAAACTGATGTACAAGGAGCTAATGATTATGTTCCCTCAGATTCTATTGAGAAAGCTACCAATATAGAGGTTACTGTTGTTGATGAAGGTGTGATGAATCATAAGGGGTCAGATAAAGGTGGTGAAATGTGTGTGAATCCAATTGCTACCCAAGTTGGTGAGGAGAAGCAGGGGAGCTTGAGACTGGTATTCATGATCCATAACAAAATACAGCAGATGTTATAGCAACTGGTGAACTGGAGTCTTAGAAGAATGATAAGTCAGCTGAATACAAAGATAGAGAGGTGCATGATTCTGAGGAAACACACACTGATCCTGCTGTTGGTAAGGATGGAACTGAGGCTACTGGAGAAGTTGTAGACTCATTTGATAAGGAGATAAATGAATATGTGGATAATGTAATGAATTAACAAAATCAGTGAACTGAGGATATGAATTGAGAGACAGATCAAGGAACCAGAAAGCAGTAGGAAAAAGAAAAGTTGTTGAGGACGAATCTCCACTAAAGAAAGCAGTTGATCGGAAACCTTCAGATGCAAAGAAGGTGAAGTTATGTTTGAAAGGAATAGTACAAAATGGTGTCTGGTTTGCTGATAAGAGCAAAGCTGAAAGTGAGATACAGTACTTCAAAGGAGAATAGTGCCTAAGAGATTCTTAAAGGATCGAAGTTTCAAGTTTAGGCACATGATTGAGATCTTCAAGAAGTGTGTTCCGTACAAATCTGTGAAGAATATAGAAATGTATGAAGAAAAGTAGGTGTGAGAAGTTATGATTAATCTGCCAGAAGGCTTTGGTGATGACACGAGCAGTGAGTATACTGCAACTGTCGTTAGAGGTAAGAAAGTCAACTCGAGTCTAGAACTAACCAACATGTTTTATGAGGCGGATAATGGAATGGTGGTGCATGTGAGATCGCCCTTGAATGAAAACTGAGATGAAGTTGCGTCTAAGGCTCTAAGCTGATGGGAGGATAGACTACCAGGGGGAGCACAAGATTGCCTGCATGGGAATTATCAGCCAAACATCTATAGATTCATGTTTTCAGGCAGTACAAATTTGGTGGCCAAATCTGCATGTCACTTATATTGACAATAATTATGCATCGTTACTGATTACTATTAGTGAAGAGAAGACCACTGACTTGGGAGAAGTCATCCTTACTCAGATTGCAGAGCATGCCAATGTCCCAACTGATAAGGTGAATCTTAGTATTGGTTTTCCATCTCTCATTTATCACATATGCATTGATCTGCATCCTGAATTTGTGAGATTGGATGTGAGGTATGCTCCTTCTCCTAGACGATTGATGTGTGATGTTCAAAGGAAAACATGTGGGGGACATTCTTGCTCTGGAAGAAGAAGTTGTGATGCGTCAACCAAGAAAGCGAGATGGGGTTAAAGGGTCTAGCTCACCATGCATCCTTGAGAATGAATCCGACCATCACTGCTTAGTTGATTGAAACATTGGAGGATGAGAAGATGGCTATCAACGAAGTGATTACCAAGCTGACTGAAAGGCGTACGAAGTTGGTTGCCAGCCTGATCACTCAAAGGTATGAGTTGAATGCACATCAAGATGATGCAGAGGAAGAGGCTTGAATCACTTCAGGGTATGAATTTCATAGTTTCAGTATGAACATATGCTATTTATTTTGGATTATGTAGGCCTCATTGCCAAGTTAGTGGCAAAAGGCCTAATTTAGGGGTTGTTTTGTTGTGTTTTGTGAACTTCTGCTCCACTTTAAAATTTGATCAATTTATTGATTTGTGTTTACTGCATGCATCCTTGAACAACCTAGTTTAGAATTACAGGGATGTTTTGCTACAAATGGGGAGATTGTTGATCCCTTATGATGATGAATGGCATGCTTTTGGACAAAACCAGAATATATGTTGTTGTTCAAGACGTTCTAGATAGTAAAATAGATAGCTAGAGTTAGTATAGAGCTTGAAAAGACTCAACGCCAGAAGATGCTGGAGCAAACGCTAGAAAAGGTGTCGCATTGTCGATGAGCTAGAGTTTCGATAAACAGTAAGTTTGAGTTTTATGTAGCGAGAGAACTGGACTCTCCGGATATAATATGTGGGATATTTATTTGATTCCTTTAGAAGATTATCCTCAGTGTTGGATAAGAACTTGAGCTTGAAATTGAATCAAGCCATATTCAATGAATAGAGACGTCGCTTAATTCTCCACATTTGTAGCGCCGTGAAAGTTGGTTACACAATGAATGAAGATGCTCGGGTATAGAAGGGAAGAGAGTGCAACTCTCCAAATCATTGATTGCAAATATTTGAAATTCACTCAATGGTTGTTGAGAATACTTAACTCGGAGTGGAGTGAAGTCGATCAAGTTAAGTGTTATGAGATTGAATGTTGAAGAGTAGAGAGAGAGAAATAGAAAAAATATTTGATTGATTGCTTGCTTATTTATGCTCAAGACATAATATATATTTATAGCAGACTACTGACCCACTTGTCACCTAGCCTATACTGCTTCTAGATCCTTCCATCACCCGGCCGTTATGCTCTGCGGCTGCCTCCTTTTCACGTGTTGCGCCTGGTGGGTCCCCTCTGCATAATAAACTTGCTGACTGGGTATTTTTAGGAAGGCACATTCTCTCTTGCACCCTTCCCAGTCCTTCCTGCCCCTTTCTCCTTTAGCCCCGTAACATTGCCCTTCCCATCGAAATTAACCTCGTCCTCGAGGTTGTATTCCGGAAAAGCCTGTTTGAACTCTTTTAAATTCTCCCAGGTATCCTCAGTTGGCTCCTGGCCTTCCCAGCGAATCAGCAGCTCGCTTTTTCTTACCTTGTTATCTCTTATTTGCGTGACATCCATGACTGACACGGGTTGTATCACTGGCTTCCCTCCTTCAAACTCCTTGGGCCAAAGTGGTACAGCCTTGACATTTCCTTCTGGTCCTTTTTTTAATAATGACACATGAAAAACATTATGGACCTTAGTGTCTTTAGGTACTTCGACCTTGTAGGCTACGGCTCCGATCCGCTCCAATACCTTAAAAGGGCCATAATAGCGTGGCGTTAACTTTGGTGAGCGACGTGTGGCCACGGATGTCTGACGATACGGTTGTAGGCGAACATATACCCAGTCTCCTACCTTGAACTCTTTCTGAGTTAGGTGCTTGTCGGCTTGCAGTTTCATCCTATGTCATGCTTTCTCAAGGTTCATTCTTAACTTCCCCAAGAGTTGGTCCCGGGCTGCTAACAAGTCTTCCACCACTGCTACCTTCGAAGTGTCGGCTGTGTAGTCAAGGATTGTTGGAGGGCTACGTCCATAGACTGCCTCAAAAGGGCTCATCCCAATTGCGGAATGTCGGGAAGTATTATAACACAGCTCTGCCCACGGCAGTAATTCAACCCATTCGTTCTGTTTCTCCGACACATAACATCGCAGGTAGTCCTCAAGTCCCCGGTTGGTTACTTCTGTTTGACCATCCGATTGTGGGTGATAGGCGCTACTCGCGGACAATTTGGTTCCCTGCCTTTTAAACAACTCTTGCCAAAATTGCTCATGAATATGCGGTCTCGATCGGACACTATATTCTTTGGAACCCCGTGCAGTCTACATACCTCTTGTATGAAGATTTTGGCAACCGTTTGTGCGTTGTACTCACTCTTCATGGCTATGAAATGTGCATACTTTGTGAGTCGATCTACCACTACCAAAATTGTCGATTTCCCTTGAGATACCGGCAGCTGGGTGATAAAGTACATCGAGATGTCCTCCCAGACTTGGCTCGGAATAGGTAACGGTTGCAGAGTTGCTTGTGGTGAAGTATGTATGCTCTTTACTTGGTGGCAAGTCGTGCAATTTCCTACGTAAGCTCGGACGTCCTTGCTGATCCCCGATCAGAAGAAATTAGAGGTAACTCTGGCCAACGTGCGGCTTACGTTGGCGTGTCCCCCGCTGAGGGTGTCATGATATTCATGTAATATCAAATCCTGTAATCCTGAACCCGCCGGTACGTATAGACGATCCCGGTGTAATAATAGGTCGTCGTGGACTCGAAATGCAGGGTGTAGTTCTGATTGCTCTTCAACTTCCTCCTTTAATTTATGGGCCGACTCGTAATTGCTATACAGTGTCCTTAATAATTTCAGAATTCCAAACACAGGTTTGGACAATCCTTGCACCGCTGTATGTGTCAGGTATTCGCCTCTGGGTTGGCGTGACAGGGCGTCGGCTGCCGTATTCTCATTCCCGAGCTTGTAGAGAATGTCGAATTCGAATCCCATCAGCTTGACAATCCATTTCTGTTGTTCCGGGGTGTGGATAGTTTGTGTCAGAATAGTCTTTAAAGGGTCGGTGACGATGACAAACTTATTACCGAGTAAGTATTGCCTCCACTTTTGTACGGCCAGGACTACCGCACACAATTCTCGATTGTAGGTGGAGGATGCTTGTAGGGTTGGGCTGAGTTGTTTACTGAAATATGCAACGGGTTGCCCCTTTTGTGTCAGCACTGCTCCGATCCCTTGTCCCGAGGCATCGGTTTGTATCTCAAACTGCTGTTTAAAATTTGGATGAGCAAGGGTGGGGGTGGTGCTTAAGGCGTTCTTTAGAGCATTGAACGCGACCTGGGACTCCTGGTTCCATACGAAGGTGTCCTTTCTTAGCAGGAAGGTCAGCGGCCTAGCCAATCGCGCATATCCCGCCACGAACTTGCGATAATATCCCGCCAATCCCAAGAATCCCCTTAGATGCTTGATGTTGCTGGGAATGGGCCAGCTATTGATGGCTTCTACTTTATCCTGATCCACACAAACCCCTTCATTGGACACTACATGTCCCAAGTAAGTTATCTCCTCCTTGGCAAAATCACATTTAGACAACTTTGCAAAGAATCTGTTAGAGTGAAGTGTAACAAGTACCTCCCATAAATGTCGTCGGTGATCTTCCCAATTCGCGATATAGACCAGGATGTCGTCAAAGAAGACCAGAACATTTTTGCGCAATACTGGTCGGAACATATCATTCATGGCGGACTGAAAGCTTGAGGGGGCATTAGTCAACCCAAAGGGCATTACCAAGAACTCATAATGGCCGTCATGAGTTCGAAACGCTGTTTTGAATACGTCCTCTTCCCGCATCCTTATCTGATGATATCCTGATCGCAAATTGAGCTTCGAAAATACAGCGGCCCCTTGAAGCTCGTCCAACAGTTCGTCCACAGTCGGTATAGAAAATCGATCTCGGACAGTGATGACATTAAGCGCCCGATAGTCTACGCAGAACTGCGAAGTTCCATCTCTTTTCTTAACTAGCAGGACCGGTGATGAGAAAGGGATGGTGCTTGGTCGGATTACCCCTTCTTTTAGCATGTCTGCAATCATCCTCTCGATCTCCCCCTTTTGGTAATGCGGGTACCGGTAGGGCCGGACATTAATCGGAGCTGCTTCTGGAGTGAGCGGAATCCTGTGATCAGTTTCTCTTTTGGGAGGTAAGTCATGGGGTGCGGTGAAGACTTCCGTAAATTCCTCGAGTAGCTCTCGGAGTTCCGTTCCCCTTTGAGCGTCGGTCTCTTCACATCGGTTGGGGCCTCCTCTGGTTTCTCCTATCTCGTTTATGAACTGGGCCTTAACTCTGGGCCCCTTTCTCTTCTCTGTCTCCAAGTCTCGGATTTCCAGCTGAAAACAGGTTGCTAGGTGATGATATCAGGCGGCCTTTTGCAACTAGCTCACCTTGGCGACGGATGCCTTGTACGATGATCTGTTATCCTGATCTTGTTGAAACGCCATCCATAATTCTCGGTAGTTAAACGTGATTGTGCCCAGCTCGGCTAGCCAATGTGCTCCCGGCACTACTTCCGCCCCATAGATCGGCAGTATGAATAGGTCGATTTTGAACTCTACTTCCCCTAGCTTGAGAGGCACCTGGTTGCTCTTTCCTTCGCAATGTAATTCGGACCCATCGCCAATGGTGACGTTAAGGTTATTTGTAGGTTCCACGATTAACTTCCATTGTTTAGCCACCTTTGCCTGCACGAAATTGTGCGTAGATCCGCTATCGACCAGCGCTGCTACTGATTTTCCCGAAACATTTCCTCTATGTCTCAAGGTGCTTGCTACAAAGTGTCCTCGTAGGGCATGATAGGATATGTTAGGCGCATCTTCCTGGCCCGCTATTGGTTCATAGATTTCAGGTTGTTGTTGCTCTACTTCACCAGCGTTGTTTCCTTCTTCGGGACAGTCAGTTTCCTCACCCGAGTCTTCCATTAAAACACATTGAAACTTCGCCTTGCAACGGTGACCCGAGACCCACTTTTCATCACAGTTGTAGCAGATCCCCTTCTGTCGTCGTGTCGTTATCTCAGCTGCGGTGAGATGTCACGCAATCGCTGGGCTGGCGGTTTGAGTGCGCTCCGGCTGTCTGCCTGGGGTTGTGTTTAGGTTCCGTACGGTCGAGTTTCGACTTATCCATCCCCTGTAGGCCGTTAGCTTTTGTTCTGCGATCCTTGCCATAGCCATTGCCTCCTGTAAGTTTACTGGGTTAGCCATTACCAGCTCCCTGTGTACCTCCTCTTTCAACCCCGCCATGAAGCGGTTTAAGAGATTAGTCGCCGACAGCTCAGGGGTACGAACAGACAAGGCTTCAAACTCTGATATATATGATGAAACCGAGGACGATTGGTACAACTTATTTAGTGCTACCTCTGGATTCCAGTAAGTAGAAGGTCCGAACCTTAGCCTTAAACTCCCAGCCAGTTTATCTCATGTTTCCACTTGCTCGGTAGTCTTCATCCATAAATACCACGCTAATGCCTCACCGGACATGTAGAATGAGGCTACCATCAGTTTCTGTTCAGGGGGGATTTGATGGACTTCAAAATAGTGCTCGATCTGGAATAACCATCCTTCCACTCCTTCTCCTGAAAAGTAGGGTATGTCTAGTCGTGGTAAGAGAATGGAGGGGTTCTGATGGTGGTGTGGTTGGCCCTCTTGATGGCATGGTGCAGAGTTATTTGGTAGGTTAAGGATTGGTGGTCTCTCTGTTGGAAAAGTGATTTGTGCTGGTGTTGCATTAGTCGGAGTTGGGTTCACCTCCGCTGGAAGTCTCCTCTGAATGTCCTGAAGGGCCTCTTGCATCTGTTTTATCATCATCATCATGTTCTCCTAGTTTTGATCCAGTCGCTCTAGGTTGGCGATGAAGGTTTGATGATCCGCCTTCACCCCCGCTATGTTGGTAGTGAGGGTGCTCAATGTTTCATCGGTAAGATTAGTTCCCACCTTAGGCATGACTCTCAGTGAAAGGTCACCAGAAATGTTATGAGATTGAATGTTGAAGAGTAGAGAGAGAAATAGAAGAAATATTTGATTGATTGCTTGCTTATTTATGCTCAAGGCATAATATATTTATAGCAGACTCCTGACCCACTTGTCACCTAGCCTATACTGCCTCTAGATCCTTCCATCGCCCGGCCGTTATGCTCTGCGGCTGCCTCCTTTTCACGTGCTGTGCCTGGTGGGTCCCCTCTGCATAACAAACTTGCGGACTGGGTATTTTGAGGAAGGCATCTTCTCTCTTGCACCCTTCCCAGTCCTTCCTTTCCCTTTCTCCTTTAGCCCCGTAACATTAAGGCACTCGTAGGCGAACGAAATAAGCTTTATCAAACAGGACGTGCTCTACTCTCACATAGGATTTGTTTTAGAAGGCGATTACAATGATCTACGATAGCAACCAGGAGGTGTGGACTGCTAACGAACATTGAGCGAGAGCTCATTATCAAGGGGATCTTGATGCGTATTCTTAAATAGTTAGTGTTTAGGTAGTTTATAGAGGGAGTCTAACAAACACTTCCTGTTGTAATTTTGATTGTTCGTAGCGGAATAATGGTCGATGGGCTTAGGAGAAGCCCTTCACAGTAGGGACTGATTGTGCTGAAGTGAGTTGACATATCATGTGTGATATTCACATGCTTTCATTTTATGTACTCACTTAAACCGTGTTTCAGGAATTTTATTAAGTGTTGTCGTAACAAGTTGTAGTGCCCTACTAGAACAACAATTTTAATTCCATTTATGGAATATCTTAGAAGTGATCTATCAAACCAGTTGCAGTCACAACTATTGTTTGGAAATGTGCTTACGTGCAATGGTGTGAAGAGTTCGACGGATATCCCTTGCCATGCCTTTCGCATCACCACACACATATAGGGACAACAACAGCAGTCGGATGACAAAAAATATGAAGGCATGCGAGAAGTAGCAGACTGGCGGATCAAGTTGTGGCGCGAAGTTCAAACAATCAAAATCGAAAATACACGATGAGGATGAGTGGAGAAGATGATGTCTGGATGCCGGGTAGTAAGCAGAAGTAATACTTGTTTCTTCGAATGGAGAAATAGACGGAGATGACACTACGGACGGGTGTCGGTTTCCTTTGATTTGATTTATGGAGGGGTTCGGGTGTCGATTTCTGTCGGCTTTCATTGAGTTTGGGTCAATTTGGAATGACTGGTCACTGTTGTACGCTACTTTAACGTGGAACCCAGTTACAATTTCTCTCCTCAACTACGGCGTAATATGTGGAAAGGTGAGAGACTTCTCTCTCCTCAACTGCGGTCCAATTCCTGTGGTTGGTGAGAGATTTTTTATTTTTGGCGTCTACCGTTTAGTTGTTAGACTGCTCAGTTGTTTATTTATGTTTATTTTTATTTTATTTGTGTATTAGATATTAGAAGCGTTTTTTTATCAATGATCGCGTTTCAATTAGTCATTAGCATACATTGATCTTCTTTCCACGTTGTGTTCCCGTACGTGTTGTATACCTATGTGTATAATTTAACTCTCATTCTGTTGGAAACTTGTAATAAAAAAAGGAAATGTGCTTACGTGCAAAGGGTTACATAACATGAATATTATTGATGCACCTGAGTAAAAAAAACATAGACACTAAGAATTCTTCTTTTGAATTAGGGTTAATTATCGGAAACCACCCGTAAAATACGGATTTTTCCAATAGCCATCCGTAAAATGTGATATTACCAATTGACATCCATTAAAATATTGTTTTACCAATAGCCACCCATTAAATTTTGTTTTTACTAAAAGCCATCCAAATGAGTTTAAAAACACCCACCCATTTACAATTTATTAAATGAAATTCATTATAAAATAGCAAAAAACTTTAAAACATGCCAAACTTTGGAAAACAAACATTAAAAAGCCAATCATATAGTTTTAAATTTATTAAAACAATAATGATTTCAAAATATTTTTCTTTTGATTTACTTTAATAGTTTTTACAATTTATCATAAAAATTCATAAAAAATTATTTAATTTTAAAAAAAATAATGACTACGTAATAATTATTTTTCTAAATTTGTTGAAAAAATTATGGATTTTTTAAAGACTTTCTTTGGTTTATTTTTTATTTTTTTCAAAATATTGAATTTTCCCTATAAATAGTTCGCAAAGGTAACAAAAAAAATACAAAAATGAGTCAAAAAATTTCAATTTTTTTAATATACTAATAAAACACAATACCAAATACCCATCTATTTTACGATATTTTTTCTTTAGTTATATGCATTATTTTGATAAAGTTTTAAAAACTTAAATTAAATTATAAAAAATATATGTTCAATTTATAATTTTTTATTTAAATCAGGAATAAATGAATGATTTTTAATGTTTGTTTTTCCAAAGTTTTGAATTTTTTTAAGTTTTTAAGTTATTTTATAATGAATTTCTTTTAATAAATTGTAAATGGGTGGGTGTTTATAAATTCATTTGGGTGGCTTTTGGTAAAATAAAATTTTAATGGGTGGTAATGGATAAAAAATATTTTAATGGGTAATAATTGGTAATATCACATTTTATGGGTGACTATTGGAAAAATCTGTATTTTACGGGTGGTTTCCGCTAATTAACCCTTTTAATAAAGTAACTCGTTGTCGGATGAGACCTTATTGCTTGTTGCTGAGCCTGATCGGATATGTCGATGATATGAGGCCGATGATGTCCATCTTCATTCTCCTATTATTATTACTACGGTTGTTGTTGATCAGTGGCAGAGCCAGGTGGGGTCGGGTGGGGTCGGCCGACCCCATCATGGCCGGAAAATTCCATTAGTATACCCTGTCGTCCGCCTCCTTCGCCGGTCGTCCGCCCTGCCCTTTGCCCATCTGCCCTCCGTCGTTCGCCGCTCGTCTTCTCCCACTTTCGTTCTATTTTTTGTGTGTTTTGTTTTAAACAAAACGACGTCGTTTGGATTTAAATAAAACGACGTCGTTTTATTTAAAACAAAACACACACAAAAAAACTAATTGTGTTCGAGGCGAATGGGCGTACTTGCGAGTGGCGACTGCGAGTCTGCGGCGGACTGGAAAATTGCGAAGCTGGCGACAGACGAGCTGCAGCGGACTGGCGACGGACGAGCTGCAGCGGACTGGCGATGGCCGAATTCGCGAAGGTCGACGCACGCAGCACACAGTCGTCTTCCCCGTTCGTTCGCCAAGCTCCTCTTCTGCTCTTCATCCGTTTTTTGTGTGTTTTGTTTTAAGGGACAGATTGGAGGCTAGGGCTAGGGCAATTGCGAAGGGGCAAGGGCTGGGGCGATTGGCGATTGTGAAGGCTGGATTCGGGGCACGAAGTGGATTTGGCGCATGAATTTGCGAAGGACGAGGCACGATTGTCAGTTCTGCTACAATTCAAGGTAAGAACTTAGAAAACCTTTAACTTAATTAGGTTGGTTTTATAATTTAATTAGGTAAGTATTAGTTTAGGGTAATTTTGATTTTTGAATATTTTATTTTTTGTGAGTTCTTAATCTTTATAAAAATCTATCATTTATTACCTTGTTTTGTAAAAAAAAAACGGGGCCGCTGCCCCCGAACCCCCTTGATAATCCAATCCACGCCAGGATAATCCTGGCTCCGCCCCTGATGTTGATGCTCTTCAGCTCCTCTACTTCCGTGCATACTATTTTGATAAGCTCTTCCTCCCCCTAACATTCTTTAAATTTATAGTGCTCATTTGAGTTTTGGCACAAATTTTAAGAAAATTATGTGAAATAAAAATATGTAAGAAAATAAGTGAAAAGTAAATAGATTGGAGAAAAAATATATTTGTGAGTATAAAAAGTATTCAATTTAAAAAAATGAGAATTATAGCTCTGAGCTCTCTTCATCTTATTTCTACACGTGAGATAATATGGCAAGGAGGGAGCATTATAGCTCTGAGCTCTCTTCATTTTATTTCTACATGGATTTGAATTCTAAGTAGGCCGGCTATAGGCCCATATTCAAGACCAGTAGAGGCCCACATTACCATACTAATCAAGGTGGATCTGTTTCCAAAACACGTCATTTTGTCATTACCAAGAAAATGAAAACAGCGGTTTTTTAGTAAACAAAATATTTACGCATAAATAAAAAAAACTGCCTTTTATGAAATATAAGTCCACGTAGCAAAAAACACGAACTCATAGTCAGTTTAGTAATTGAACTGACCAAAACGACATAAGTAATCAGCATAAAACGGCACTGAGCTGCAAACCACGTTCCGTCTGATTCTATCCTTTTCTTCCCCCACTCCGCCTTTCATCGCACGCTATCCACTTTCCGCAAAAAAAACACCACCAAACGCAAATCCGTAACATCTTCGAAACCGACATGTCTCCGCCGCCACACGAGCCTCAATCCTCCGAGCCTCTACTCCTCTCCTACCCTCGACACCGAGATGACACGGACGACGAGACAGCTTACGACTCTGATGAGAAAGTCCACGTGGTCGGAATCGGAGACAACGACCAGGACGATGATGATGAAGCTGGATTGACATCGCTACCATTTTCATGGAAGAAGCTCTGGCTATTCACTGGCCCTGGATTTTTGATGAGCATAGCTTTTTTGGATCCTGGGAATTTGGAAGGAGATTTGCAATCAGGAGCGATTGCAGGGTACTCGTTGTTGTGGTTGTTGATGTGGGCGACAGCGATGGGGCTTTTAGTGTAGTTGTTGTCAGCGAGACTTGGAGTGGCGACAGGGAGACATTTGGCTGAGTTGTGTAGAGAAGAGTATCCGAATTGGGCGAGGTATGTGTTGTGGGTGATGGCGGAGATGGCTTTGATTGGTGCTGATATACAGGAGGTGATTGGTAGTGCGATTGCTATTAAGATTTTGAGTAATGGGTATTTGCCGCTTTGGGCTGGTGTTATCATTACTGCTTGTGATTGGTAAGTTTTAAAGTTATGATTTTTCTTGGATTTTGTGGTTGTTAATGCGTGTTGATTTATGGTTGGAATCTTATGATTTTAGACTACAAGTTGTGGTAGGTGTGGATGTGATTGATTCTGCTAACTTTCGTGAAAGTTTGTGGATCATGACTTAACTAGAATGACTATGTTTGTGAGTTGCATTCTGAAATGGGGACTTGGAGGGATATGTAAGGTGATGTTAGCGAAACTAAAGTTAGGGCTTCGAAGTGCAGTTTTTTTTGTTACGAAGTCATGGTGTAGTTGGGGATGCTTCTAGTTGTTATTGAGCAGTCTGTTTTTAGGAGGGATAGGAAAGTGGTTGTTGGGCATCTTTTTTTCCGTTCCATTTCTAGAAATTTAAATTTAAATTTTGCAGCCAGTGAATTTTGCACTATTGTTTGCGGTATCTACAGTTTCATTTTCCTATTTCTCGAGAACTATGGGGTGAGGAAACTTGAGGCAGTTTTTGCTTTTCTGATTGCAACCATGGCAATCTCATTTGCTTGGATGTTTGGAGAGACCAAACCTAGTGGCACAGAACTCCTTCTTGGTGAGTCTTCCTTAGCTACAACTTCCTTGAAGCTAGTCCGGTTCTTTTTTGGTTTCCTTTTCTTGTAGGGTTAGTCTATTTTTGAACTGTTGATCATATTTTGTATTTATGTACAGGCCTCTTAATTCCGAGACTTAGTTCCAAAACGATTAAGCAGGCTGTTGGGGTCGTTGGCTGCATTATTATGCCTCATAATGTGTTCTTACACTCCGCGCTAGTACAGTCGAGGGAGATTGATCACAGCAAGAAAAGTCGAGTCCAAGAAGCCCTGAAGTATTACTCCATAGAATCTACTATCGCGCTGATGGTGTCCTTCGGCATCAACTTATTTGTCACAACTGTGTTTGCAAAGGCCTTTTATGGTACAAAACAAGCTGATACTGTTGGTTTGGTTAATGCCGGACAATACCTTCAAGATAAATATGGGGGAGGAGTTCTTCCAATTTTATATATTTGGGCGATTGGATTGCTAGCAGCTGGTCAGAGTAGCACTATCACTGGCACTTACGCCGGACAATTTATTATGGGTGGATTCCTTAACTTGAAGCTGAAGAAATGGTTAAGAGCACTGATCACACGAAGCTGTGCAATTATTCCGACCATGATTGTTGCACTCTTTTTTGACACTAATGAGGACTCATTAGATGTGTTAAATGAATGGCTCAATGTGTTGCAGTCTATTCAAATCCCATTTGCTCTTATTCCTCTACTGTTTTTGGTCTCCAAGAAACAGCTCATGGGTGTTTTTGCCATCGGCCCTGTGCTTAAGGTATGCATATTTTTATTCTTAATCCCTTTCAACGGAAATATTACCCTATTTATATATATAATCAGCAGCTCTTTTGATGTTGTATTTATCATCAGTTTCCAAATCCAGTTGCTACATATGAGTAAGAACTATTTTTGGTTGCAGACTGTTGCCTCGTTGGTTGCTGGTCTGGTGATGGTGATCAACGGCTACCTGCTGGTTGATTTCTTCGCATCTGAAGTAACTGGGGTGTTACTTAGTTCTCTCATCTCAACTTTTACAGCGGCTTACGTGGGATTCATTATCTACCTTGTTGGTAGAGGCGTTAACATTCCTATTTGGAGAAATTGGCTGAAATCTGAGACCAAACTCGCCTCAGAACCTTAGAAGTTAGAAGCCTGACGTCATAGATTCTCTCATGTTGTACTTTATAGCAGCAACTATATTCATCTGCACCCCAACGTGGAAAATATGCTACATACACATACATCTCGTCATATGACTGTCCGCACCTTCCATAGTCAAGTCATAAATAATGACTAGTGTAAAAATTTCTTGCCGATGTACAACCCTATTTGGGAGCACATATATGAAGGTTACCGTTACTCTCAGAAAACCATGCTGGTAAATAACAGACGGTACATGGATATCGACTGTAATCATTGTTCTTCCTTCTTATACCATATTTATTTTGGACAATGTGTTCTTTTTTTTTTCTCTTTATGTCACTAAAATCTATTTTGGAAGGTGACCGATTCAAGAGGAGTTTTCTAAGCATGTTTCGCATTTATAGGATTCAGCTCAAGTGCAGTCCACACATTCATCTGAAGAAAATAAGAGCCAAACAATTTCACACAAGCTCCTCCTCCTTAAAACCTGACAGACAGCCAGAGAGTTACTTTGAACATCAAAAGAGTTGATGATTATAATGGAAGCGCAATGCGACAGACCAGGTGAAAAAACAACTGTAAAGGAAACAAGCGTAGGCACAGTAGATTACCAAGCTTCAGCAGGTCGAGGGACAGAAGAGAAATCAGTGCATGTTACTCACCAGCATCACGATGGTAATGCTAAAAAACAAGGACAAACTACCAGTGGCCAGATTCTGACTAATGCTGCTGAGGCAGTGACATCAACCCTTCAGTCGGCAAAAGAAGTACTTTCCGATGCAAACAAATAAAGTTACAGATTTGGTGAGAAATTATTTTTTGCAGGTTATTTGTCAAAAACATATGTGAATTACAATCATATGTTGTTTGGAACACTCTGTTGATATATTTTCCATAGCCTTGTTGAATTCATTCATTGAGTCTTTTTTTAAACATGTTTGATTTCAAGTCATTAATTTTGTTTTCATGCTGCCAGCCTGACTGGACCCCAAAACAGCATATGCTATGCTTGATCATTATTAATGTTATGATTGAAGCATGCTTCTTCATGTTTTTCAGTAAACAAACAAATAAATCTCTCGTTCATTGGGTCGTGAAGATTAGTTGTCGAAAAATGGAAAAATATTTGCTTGATCCATAAAATGTACAACAACAAGAAATTCAACAAATTGTACCCTAAGGTCCCGTTTGGTTGCGGAGAAAAAAGTGAGGAAAGAAAAATTTTAAGAAATTTTTTGAGTGAAAATGAAATGTGTGTTTGGTTGTAAGGGAAAAAATGAAAAAAAAAAAAATAGAATTTTCCTTACAAACTTTCTCAAAA
>JAWWMW010001422.1:51088-65951 GCA_035048345.1 Echeveria elegans
ATACTTTCTTTAGTCCTAGATAAAGTTTCTATCATCCCTTCAAATGCATCTCGTGCAACAGCTGCCTCAGTACCGCCGCTCAAGGAGCCCTTGGTAGAAGGGTGACCTGAACTGACAGTCCCATCATGCTTCTCAGCACCAATTTGAGGTTCAGAAGGAAACTGAGATGGAAGAATGCATGGGGAGACAGTAGCTGCCGCACTGTTGGCATGCCGCAGACCATCCATTACAGGACTAGAGTTTCTGTGCAGAGCAATGCCAACGGGATCAAACATAAAACTCACAGGGTGAAAAGCACTTTGTGAGCGAGCAGCTAGTCTTTTTGCTTGAGCAGCTGAAATAAGAAGCTTCATAGACTTATCGGACTCTGACATCCCTGATTCCCGCAGCACACAACTGGGGTCATCTATGTCAACTCTCTCTCTGCATCACAGTATAACATTTAAAAAGAAAATTTTAAAAATAAACATTAGTGCTATAATATGTCAGAGGAAATGCGCCCTACATTCCTACAAGTGATGATCTCTTCTCCAAAGAAGTCTCAACTGCAGCATGGTTCATCTTTGGTCGAGCTTTAGATGTAATATTTGGTCTGTCCCCAGGGTTTGATTTGTTTTTTAGAGTAACATTATCATCGTGAGACATACCAATGAATTGTGAACCAGAATCTTTAACATGTATTTTCTTGAGCTCGACCCTGCTGATAATTTTACTCAATGTTTTCATGCCTTCATGGGCATCTATAATCTTCTGGGCATTAGGATGCTGATGGAATTGAGAAGACCCAGAAACTTGCTCACCTTTTGAATCGATAGACTTGTCAAACTCTTTTTTACCCGGTGCATGAGATGAAGTTAAACTAGCGTTTCCTTTGGGCTTAATCTTCACCATATCTTTGGAATTATCTGTCGAATCCAATACTAATTTGGACAACTTTGAGCACCTTCCTAAGGGAATGACCTCGGACTTCTTGCAATCTTCAGTATGCATCTGACTAGACTTGGATCTATCTTTAATTGCATCACGCTTGACAGAAGAGCTCATAGTTGGTGTACCAGCCTTCGCTTTTTGACTAATTCCTCGATAAACAGGAGTTCTGGGCCTTTCTCCAACATCGTCAACTAAGCAAACAGCTCTCCGTTTCAAACGCGATGTGTCACTGAGAGGTTTTGGATTTATCGGTGGTGGTAACACATCTAATCTGGATGCGTCACAGAGTGGTTTTGGATTCAACGACAATAAGACATCTACTGTGGGCATTTCTATTGCTTTCTTATGAGAGATTCTGCGAGATGTAGATAAAGCTTCGAGAGCTAAAACACATTCCTTAGCAATATAATAATTACCATCTTCCGTAATGTCGGTTTCAGGTACTGTTAAAGCCTCGTCTTTCAGGTTGGATTTTGTCTGGTTTCCATCCTTTTCCCCGGTAACATTTGAAGGGCTAACCTTTCTCCTCTTGACCGGAGGCTTTTTACCACTTTCGTCACTGATCTCACCCTTTGACGTCACAGAATCAGGGCATGGAAGTGCATTATCAGCTACATCAGTATTCTTATTGAGCAACTGCATTTTGCGTTTTCTTCCAGATAAGAGATTCTGCATTTGGTTCTTCGGAGCATCTGCTTTGCTCTCCACCTTCAGTACCTTCTTGCTCTTCACCAAGCTGCTATTTTTCTTCGCATCACTAGCATTGAACTCCAATTTCAAGCCAGCTGACAAGGATTCGGCTGCAATCGCTTTTTTCATTTCCTTTTCCGTCATCGACTCTGCATCAGCTTTAGTCAAGTCCCCATCCGCTATAGCTGCTTTCTTAGTAGGTTCGGGATGAATGATGGAATCGACTTTTTTACTGTCAGTAACTCCTTCAACACCATTAGTCTCAAATTTAGTCTTTTTAATCTTGGAGCCCTTCGTATAAAATGCTGGGTTTGGTTGATCAGTATACTTCATTAATGTGACTTTACTTTGTTGCCTTTCAGCATCCTCTACAACAGAAAAAACATTATTCGAGGCTCCTGCTATCTTGCTCAGTGAATAAGCACTATTAGCAGCATCATTCTTCTGGTTTGGTGACATTGACGAAGACGAAATTCCATTTGCAGGACAGCTTAAATCGGACCTAGTGAATGTACTATTAGTCTCATCGAACAGGCCCATGAGATGGTCTGTGACAGATTCATTACCTCCTGAACGCAGATTTTGTGGTTCCATCCTTGAGTCAACGAGACAATCACCATTCCTCAAACCATCCATTACAGATGCATCCTCACTGTGTGCATTGACTTTTACCTCTAGCCGAACATCGCTAGTCATGCTACCATATTCTTTCAAACCAATTGGATTCTGAATCTTCAGTTTATCATAAACATCGCATATCTCCCTTGCTGCTTTAATAAAAAATTTAATGGATTTCCCTTGAAGACGAGCCAGTAAAGCCTTTCTACTTTCTGTATCAAACACCTGTACATCTGCCGGGGCAACAAAGGCTCTGTATAATACAAAGGTTAACAAAGATAAACATAAGCAATGACTAAATGACACTAAGAAAATTCTCCCCAACCTAAAACTCTTACAGCATAAATAATAAATACGCCAAATTTAGATTCTATCAGAATGGGAATGATTGACAAGGATTGAACAGCCAGGATGATCTATTGAGACCAGTAAACGCAACATATATTTATTTTGTATGATAGGGTAAGAACACTATTATTGATCAATCTTTAACAAGATTACCACAGTGACAAGGCACCAACAAGCTACCAGGCCGATTAGCTTAGCAAGTCACTATTGCCGTTTTCTTTTAAGATCAATAAGTACACATTAAATGTACACTAATTTAATATATGGTACCAGCCATTATGTATATATTTATTTGTTTGTCATTCAACTTGGTTAACATAACCGGTAAGCATAATTGGCTTCAAAACGCCTAGCATACACAAATAAATAATTATTGACTGCCTATTCAAAGAGTATCTGCAATATGTTTAAAAAAATAAAATAATCAAAGAAGTGGCTTGATATTCATCAATGACAAAACAACCAGCCAAGGGCAGGGAAATCATGCCCCACAGAGAAATTTAAACTAATTAGTAAATCTTAAACTCTAAGAAATAGGTACTTATGAAATAGTAACTGATCCATCTGTTCAAATAGTAAACGGTAAATCCCATCGCAGATGTCTTGACCTCAACTAAGATTTACTTCCCTTATATAATCCTAAATACTCCCATTAATAATTTTAATTCATTATAATTTCCAAGAAGTGGTCCAATACAAGAGTCCGTCACAATTTGTTAAGAAACTGTAACCAACCCACGTGGGCAACTACAAAATACAATTAAGTAAATTTGCGCGCCTCTTTCACTCATTGCTCAATATAAAAAACTAGCTAGATGATCGGGAAAGAATTTTTTTGACCAAAATTCAACATCAAAGCAACCTAAAATGAATTGTCATCATAAAAAGTGGGAATCCAAAAGAGTTCTAGAGAGAAAACAAATAAGATTCACGAATGAACTTACATTTCTCCAGTGCCAAAAAAATGAACAAACACTTTCTTTGGGTCAGGCTCCCTGTCCCACTCTTCAGCTCGGCTAATCTGAAAAAGGAAGGACCATCCCTTAATCGACTAATATCTCACATCCAACAAAAATGGAACGACGTTTATAAACAAATAAAAAATGCACATGCATGAAAGTTCCATGCTAACAATCAAACAAAGAGATCAAGAATATCCATTAGTAACGAACAAATCAGTAAATCACATTGAATCAAGAGCGTAGCAACTAGCATTACAAAACCAAAGAAACAAACATGGGAACAAGCAACGAAATTCCGTTAAGACTTTAAACAACGAAACTTCTCAACGTTTCATTTTCATATCAATCAAATCCTAAAAACCCTAATCCAACCGCCCAAACATCGCCATCTTAGATTCCAAGACACACAATTGCAATACAAATGCATCTATCAAACACAAACCTTAGCAGGCCAAGGAGGAAATCCCTTCACTTTAGCAAGCACCAGATCGCCCACACTCAGCTTGGCCAAATAATCCGTCTTGATCGCTCCTTTTTTACGCCCCGGAGGCATGGCGCATGCAATCCAACAACCACCACCACCTTAACCCCCAAACACACACACATACACACAAACCTAACCCCAACAAAAACCACAAAATCAACGACTAAGTACCGCAGCAACGCAACAGTAACAAAAAGCTCCCCTCAAACCGAACCAAAACAAAACCGATTACGTCAACAGCGAACCATCCAACGCAATCAGATTGATGAATTCTCAGCTCCTGCGGAATCGGGAATAATGCTCGGACGATCGAACAAGGACACGTGAAAAAAGATGCGATTTTGAAGATGATGCGGAGAATCGAGGTTGTAATCGATACGGCGAATCGAAGAAGATGAAGGAATCGCAAAGAGAGATATTTGGGTGTGTGAGAGGCGGTCGGAGTTGCTTGTCCCAACCAAGCGTGGTGGTGTATTTTCCTGTTTATTTTTTTATAAAAATAATTAGAAATTAATAAATATATGGGAATCGGGAAGTATGTGATTTTACATCTCGTTTTGTGTGGTGGGAAAAATTTTAAAAAAAATTTAAAAATAGTTTTTTTTAATAAAAAAGTTATAATAAAAAAATTAATCTCAGTTTACTTATTTTTTTCTTACAAGCAACCATACATATTCATTTTTACTTAATTTTTTTTAAAAAAGAATTCTTTACTTTTTTCGTAAACAAACAAACTGCATAGGCATGTGTACATTTTTGTGTTTTGTCGTTTGAATTTTTTTATAGGTATGTGCATTGGAGAATTTGTGAGAGGATTTTCTAATCAGTGAACTGAGAGACGAAAAAAACTTCTTGAAAATTGTATGTGTCCGGAATATGAAGATGATGTCTTATGTCTAAGTATTTGATATGGAACGGTAAGACGAAGACCAAACAGTTAGACGAACTGTTTAAGATGTTACAATTTTATTTAAAAAAAAGGAACGTTACTTGAACATAAAAGGCACAAAAACAGTCTTCTCAAATTGATTGTTCTTTTATATAAGAGGTCTCGTCAAAAGAAATCAGACGTGATACGATCTCATTTCGTCTAGGCGGACTCGAGGAGTTTCAAACTAGCATTAAGTGGCATCGTTTTGATTACGTCAATCAGGGAAATGTTGTCGAACGCTGACTTGCGCTTCAATCATGCACGCGAGACTAATATAATTATAGATCAACAAGTGGGTCGCCCGTCGTTCCGACGGAAATGCGGCAAAAATAGGGACTTGTCTCCTCGAATATTTACAAAATGATTACTGGATAATATTAGTTTTGTTCCGTTATCCAAATGGCCAATTAACTCGGTCAAAACTCTTAGTACTCAGTAAAATACGGTGAAATACGCTCATTCGTCGTCCCGAATGTGAAAATGGTCAACAATTGATCAAAAATTTTGGTCATATATGGTCACCCGTCGTCCCGAATGTGAAATGTATATCCGGTCAAATACGTTAAAAGTTGATCATATACTTGTTCAAAATACGGATGTGAAATATTTATGGTCAAAGCTCGGTCAACTATAGAGTCAAATATGGTCAATACTTGATTGATGTTATGGTTTGTAATTAATAATAGAAGTTGAGGGTATTTTGGGTAATACTTGATTGATGGTATGGTTTGTAATTAATAAAAGAAGTTGAGGGTATTTTGGGTATTCCATATTTGTTGGTGGTGGACATAAGGTAATTATTAGTGTAGATGTTCTGTACGAGCTTCACCGTTATGGATGCATCAGGGAAGGATTTTACAGTTCGGTGAATTAGATATCATAAGCTTGATTACTTTGTATAATGAGTTGTTGATTTTTGGATATGGAGCACCTACAAAAGCTCCCGGGGCACAGTGGCCATTTGCTAATAATTAAAGTTTCAGCATTTTCCCATTTCATGCACCACATGTCTGCTCACGAAGATGGTGCGAACAAGACTGCTGCTAGTCCCAGTTGCCTCTTCTGGTTTTGCTCAGGTTTGGATCATTATCTTGAATGGTTTTGGAGTTAGCATGTTATGGGTTGCGGCTAGTCTATATTTTTTATGACTCGCTGCTTGCTTAGCCTGTTTCAGAAGAGTTGATTTTTTATAGCTTTTGTTATCCTCTCAGTAACGAGCTGCCTTCATTTACCTCTTTATTTACCAGAATTTGGCAGGCAGGCAGGCTTTCTTGCCAAGCCATCTCATACTCCATCCGTTGCGACCATTGCTGGACTAGATGATCCATGGTACGAATTGTATGTGTCTGTCAGCTGAAACAGTTAAACAAGGAACGTAGGAACAAATCTGTTGGTTCAACCGCTCAGATGACTATTTTCTATAATGGTACTGTGAAGGTCTACGACTCAATAACCCCGGAAAAGGTTTTATTTTTTTTCTCATAAGCTCAAATGCCATGCACTACCTTCTTTGCTGCTGTCATTCTCCTGTTGCTTACCCTAGCACAGACTTTCTACGGCGTCTTTGCGTACTACAAACCGCATAAGTGAATTTGTCAACATTTTTTGTGATATCTATATATATATAATAGGGACGGTAAAAACCCTAATTTTCACGTTCATCAATTAGCTTCTCTCTCATACGCTCCCCACCTATTCGAGTCGACCGCCTTCTTCTGCTGGACTTTGCCGGGGTGAGGGGCTCCCCTCTACGGAGGCGGACGTCCTTTGCCCCCCACCGGTTTATGTTTCTGTTTTAGGACTAGCTACAGCTGCCTCCCATCCCCTTCATCGGATTTGATTGCGGCGACGGCGAACCAGCGGGAGATCGATGCTCTGGTGGTGGGTCGTGTTCCCAGCACGACCGAAGCCTTACCCGGATCTACTCTACCCTGGCCTCGACTCTCGGATCTGCTCGATTGAGAGGGATTCGCATGTATTTGGTTCCAGATCTGGTGACTTGAAATCTTCGTGCGTCTTTGGATCCTGTTCCGGCGTCCGGCGCTAGTCCGGCACAACTCAGCTCGCTATCTTTTAAACCTCGGGGCTGATGGCTTGCGCGGTGCTTCTCGGTCCGGTCCGTTTGGCTATGGTCTGCTGTCTTGAAAGGTTGTAGATTTTGGCTTAGGAGGGCTGCGGAGTGGTGCAAGGTGCGGCGCGGAGGTATCTTCGGTGGTGACGCTCTGGTGGCGGTCGACGGTTGCAATTCCACACGGCTGGTTTCGTCAATCACCCATGGGTCCGGTATCGTGGCTTTGGAGGCAGAGTTAGAGTAACTTACTTATGCTTAGGACCCATCTCGGTCGCGGCCTCTTCTACCTTAGCCGACTTATCCTCTGGGATCCTGCCGAGGTGGACGGCTTGCGGATCATGCTTTGAATTGTCAAAAGGTGAGCGTTGTGCTGTTTGATCACAGTCGCGGGAAGCAACAGTCGGATCTGGCCCATCACAGCTTTCGAAAATCGGTATGCGGTGGTTCTCAGACCTATGCACTGGGTTGTTGGTGGTTATCTTTTAGGTCTGAAGGGCCGGCGCATGTTTGGTCGTTGCTACTCTCGGCTGGATGGTGCTGCGTCACTTGTCCGGATTCTCGAGCAATCTAGTTCGGCTTGATTCTCCTATGCTGCTTGGCTCGGCTGTTGTGTTCTGGTTGCGGAGGGGCTTACTTAGGTTAGTCTAGCTTAGCTTAGGCTCTCAGAATAATTTAATCGATTTTTGGTGTAGCTTTGTTAGCATTCTCCTCACATCTCCGTGTAGGAGCTACGGTATTCTCCTCCCTGCTTTGGGTAGGAGCTCGATATTTTTCCACTTAGTTTGGAATTCTTGTCATCACAAGTGTGTGATTGGTTTTTAGTTTGTTCTTGATTGATTGTCACTAGTGTGTAAGCAGTAGTGATTAGTGGTTGGTGCCTATGGCCTGAGCGTTCAACGATGTATTTGTACTTGAGCGATGACTACTTGTACTTCTGTACCACGAATCAATCAATGGAGCTGTTTTCGATCAAAAAAAATATATATATATATATATATAATAGAATTCATGTTCACGATCACACATATAGCGACGAAAACCTCTAATTTCGTTACTAAAAATCGTTGGAGAATAAGATAAAAAATAATAAGACTAAAAGGAATAAGAAAAAATTAAAATTTTAGAAATTCATATGTACAAATTAAAAATTAAAAATACATCTAGAAATTTGAAGAGAATTGAATGGAACATCCGAATAAAAATATCTTTAAAAAAATTTAAAAAATAAAACTAGAGTAGTAAATGTTAGGAACATTATGGAGAATTGAACTGAGATATAAAAAAACGTGTGTTCATGCCGCGGTCTCGTCGGGACGACGGACTCACCTCTAGTATATATATATATTTAGTTTATACTAGAGGTGAGTCCATCGTCCCGATGGAGTCGCGACATGAACATATATTTTTTTTATATTTTTGTTCGATTCTCCATATTTTTCTCAACGCTCTAGTTTTATTTTTTTTATTTTTAAGGTATTTTTATTCTGATGTCTCCATTCGATTCCACTCAAATTTCTCGATGTATTCCGCACAAATTCAAATTTTTATTTTGTGCATATGAATTTCTAATTTTTTTAAAAAAATTTGTCTTAGTTTTTTTGTCTTAATTTTCAACTATTTTAGCAACGAAATTGGAGGTTTTAGCGATGAAAATTTTTGTTGCTATATGTGTGGTCGTGGACATGAATTATATTATATATTTATAGATATATATTAGCATTTGATTACACGAACAATTCTTTTGATGTATAAACATTAATAGACTGCAGAGCACAAATTTAATGAAAACTGCAACTGATTTCACAAGTAAGACATATTAGCTGAGATCGCAAATACTGAATGACGACTGGAATCGGGTCATCTACTCCAACTAACACAGTACAAGTGTATTCTCCTGACTGCAAAAAAAAAAAATAGATAGTGCCTATACATATTAGCCAATCCTGGAGAAAGAAATCTTAATCTACATTTCGTCACAATTTTTGGGAATTTGGAAATTCACAGGTTAAGCAAAAACATTTTTCTCTGTGTGTGTGTGTGCTATGTGCTGTATAGTAACCAAACTGCAAAATTTTTGGGAAGAAACTCATAATCAAGCAAGTTGAAGGGCCATTTGCTGAAGAAGTACATTCTTTTGTGAAGCAGTGATGACGCCTTTACACTCTGCGGCAACAAGGACTTCTGTCATAATTGCTGCAGCATGACCTCTGGGTTCCTCTGAGGCCCTCTTCAACATAAATACCTAGATAAAAGTCACCAATGTTAATTTTTGTTTTGTCAAGCAAAAGAGTGCCCAAAAAATGATGAAAGCAATTTAACGCAAAACTGACCAAGTAAATTGAGAATACAATTGCACCTAAACAGTTTGATCTAAACACATGACATACTATGTATCATAAAGAAAATAGAAATACACCACATCTCTGTCCCCAGATACCATACATAACGAAGACTGCAGTACCTGGCCATGATGTGTTATCTCTAAGCAGCCAGGCTGCTGTATGAACGGCTCCCCATCTATTTGGACAGGGAAGGGACTGGACAAGTGTATTCTGATAACGCTGCCTTGGGCCAACCTCCTGGCTTGTGAAAGACCAACCTGTACCAATGGAGGTAGCCAGTGTTACAGATCTATCCTCTAAGTTTTTCTTATTCTTATCTGCCATAAGTGTAAGAATTGGTTCAGGTGCTATCGAATAAAGATAAATAGTGTGTGCAATAGTCAACGCAATATCTTTGTTGTAATAAATAATAATATACCTTAATAATGGCGTGACTGGTGTCATGTACATCCCACTTATTACCGATTGGGATCCTAATTCCAATAATAAAAAAAATCTAAACTATCATCGAACCTGAAGTTTGCCGAGGTGCCATGCTCCAGATACACACACAATTTCAAGCGTTTTGTCATGCATTGACTGAAGCTCAAAATCATCATCATGCTCGTATTCATTTTGCCAAAGATCTACTCCTCCCATGTAGCTTCCTATGTTGAGAACAATTAGACCTTCAACATCCTAGACGAAAAAATAGGAGTCAACTCATCAATCCTCAGAAAGGCAAATAAGCTGTAACCATAGTTAGATGTTCACCTTTGGGATTTCAATATCTTTCCCATCAACTTCAAGCCAAACATGCCAAGGTAAGTCAGCACAAGCTCTGTCCATGATGTCCTTGGCACCTTCTTTTGCATACCGCAATTTATTAACAAACTGTTAATGGTAATGCAGATATCGAATCAGAAAACTTCTATTTGAGTACAAAAATTCAAGCTGTTCTTGCTTCATAAGCTAGAGTGATACATGAGTTCCACTATTCTTTAAGAGAAATTAACCGAGTTTACGTGTGCTCTTAAACCTCAACTAATATGAAGTTTCCAGATGCTTATACCTTGATGTTGATGTAACTTATGGCTTACATTTCAAATCTGATATTTCCAAACATTTCTTTAAGTTACAATTTTATTCTACAAGAACTGTCATTATGAATTATAGACAAATTTGCATAAATTTATTATAGAATTATATAGGTACCTGACTGCTGAACTTCGTAGGGTTTTCCTCCCGAGTCACATGGAATTCATATGCAACCTTAGCATCGCATCCTATTCCTGTCAAATAAATCGTCACTGGTAAGATAATTGCCAAACGTGCAACCACACATTTAAAAATCGAATTTTAAGAGGTAACACACCTAGGTAGTTCATCATGAACTTTGATTGAACAAAATTATTTTCATTGTTCCGATTTTCTTCACTGATGTTAACCTTCCATCTGTCCAGCATTGTAATGGGTGCTTTATTGATATCATGTAGAATATTACTTAATCCACCTTGTCGTTCGACAACAGAGAAGCCTCTTCCCCACTGCAAAACCCTTGATAGGTCGTTTCCTGTGCCTAAAGGGAGTATAGCAACTGGTGGAGGCGATTCAAAATTTTGCTTCTCAATGGCATCAAGTACCCAAGCGACTGTACCATCGCCACCACATACCAGAATTCGAAAATATGTAACATTTTTAAACAAATTCAAACCAGCTTCAGGGCCCCCAGACGAGCTCAATTCAAACACCTGAGTTCAAATCCTTTCAAAGTCAGAAGATACGCGGGACTTGCTTATATTTTAAAAGTAAGCAAACAGATGAATTGGACTGGCAAAAATGAACAGAACTAAAACATTTCAAATTTCATGAATCAGTGTGTGCATATTCAGCAAAATACTCACCTGAACTGGATTCAGTAGCATATTCAGCCTTCTCCTCAGTGAGGCTCCATTTTGTCCACCACTCTTTGCATTAATAAAAACTAAAAGTGGTCTAGCATCTTGTGGCAAGTTTACCAGTGTATACTTCTTGTTAAGGCTTGACGACAGCAATTTTCCATTTCTCTCCATCCACCTTCTCTGTGCAGTTTCTTTTCTAGTGGCCTTGCTGGTATCTTTATTATTATAAGGCCCGTTCAAGCTGACAAGTCCCTTAACCACATAATCGATCAGCTGATTCACTAGTGAACCTTTTTGATACTTTTTATTTATAGGATGAACAGTTCCACTTTTGGTTCGATGCCGTCTCTCTCTTAGGTGCCCACGAAGAGACGATGCAATAATTTCTTCAGTAATGGATGTCAACACTGCATCTCCAGCGGTACCTGCATCGTTTTCTTTCACATAAAGAGGAGACACGATGACTTTCTTCAAGGGACCGAGATCACAAATGTCACCGTATTCTTCTGACATTTTCGCATGACAGTTCACATGTATAAGACGTTGGCACCATACACAGTGCCAGGATGGAGATGCATCTAAAAAAGGCACACCACAGGGTTCATCACAATAGAAGCAAAAGGCGGACACTTCTGCATTATCATCCATATTAATCCACTTTTCTGACCAATGATGTATCACATGGCTTAGCCCAGCTTGTGCAACACATTTACAATCTTTGATGGCGAACTGAGAGCATTTGGAGTGTGCTGATACCCCACAAACTGCACAGCAGCACATGGGGCCATCGCGCACATCTTTCGTTCCAGAAGCTAAGCATATGCAGCACGTGGATGGTTTCCCACCGGAAGAAACATCTTCAGTCCAGAAATGATGAGATAAAGGAACCTTTAACCTCTTCCACACTTTTTTCTTTGCTTGAGCAGCAGCCTTGACCCAATTCAAAGACGCTCTTCTTTGACACTTACCAAATGCATAAATTGAAGCAAGTATCACAAAAAATCCTGTTACCAACCATACGAAAGCATAATGGCTAGAGGGGCTGGACTTGAAAAACAGCCTACCAAATCGGATGATGTCCATAAATCACGAATCTACTTATTCATGTCAATCTTGGTTCTATACAAGCGATGATATGGTGATCCGCCCTTTGTAGAAAAAATCTGGCCAATCATTGAAAGAAAAACAACTGTAAGAGAAAAACACAAATTCACTTAAATCAAAGGAACCACTTGTACCCATAAAAAGGAAACAACGATCGAAATTAGCTTTGTAACAGACAGCATATATTCCTATATGTACAAAATAGGAATGTGCTAGGTATATAATTGTACTCCACGAAAGAACAAAACGGTAACTGGCAGTATTCCTAGAAATAAAAACTTGTTTTCAACCAATCATGTGGATAGTAACTTCAATCTTATGTCTCTAGCTGTACAGGATTCTATACCAGAATTTTAAAAAAAAACATGCTTGTAAGTCGGATCAATAAATTTAGAAAGTGGCCTAATCAGCCTGCTACGTATAATTTATCAATGAATTCAAAATAGAAGAAACAGGCAAATTTGCAGGAAATCCATGACGCATAATTTAAGAGCTGCGCTGTGATGAATTACAATAGTTGCATAATTGGATCGATTCGATGGCATTATAATCAACCATAGACATGAGGGATGCTCGTCGCGATTGTACGGAATCAGAATTACTAAAGCGGAAGGAGGGGGGGGGGAAGAAGGAAGAAAGAAGAAGGAACTGTGACCTGGTCAAACGAGAGGATCGCAGCGAGATTGGGAAATTGGGATCCGGCACAGCAGATGGAGGAGGAATAAAGTAGCGGACAAAATAAAGCACGAATTTTGACAGGCCGGACGAGACTCTGAATCACAATCGACACTCCTTTGCTTTTTCTTTTTTTTTTGGTTATTTCTATTTATATTACTACTTTTCTTATAGTTTTTGTTGTTATTTTTATAAATTTGAAAGCCCACGGATACGAATTACTTTATCATCTTGGAACATTTCATGCGCGGGTAAAATTATTCTTAACACATTAGTCATCTACGAAATCATAACAAACTCGCAAGTCTTCACAACAATCACAATCACAAACACAACACACAAACACAATTTCTTAGACGGAAAGACTGGAATATCTCTTCGCTCAGAAGCGTAAGAAGAAAAAAAACTCCAACAAAAGAGTGATGAAAAATTGATGATCCTTCGGTATTGACTTAATTTAATTTATTGATAAATAAATATACAAAAGTCAGACAGAGGCAATGTCATTGTATACAAGTGGTAAGGCCTGCCACTGCCTGGTAGGTTTTTTTTTTTTTTTTAAATTAAATGCTTGAGAGGATTAGTTATGTTTAACCAGTAAGTAAACACGCCAAATCAAGAAAAACGGACAAGTCATTGCTTAGGAAATGCCGACAATAAAAAATGAGATGTTATCATTTCATTTATTCTCGAATTTGTCAACTATAATTTGTTGGTATTTGGGAAATTGTATGTACACGATCCTGATAGTTCATAATGCATTGAATGATACGATAATTTGGTTTGGTAACTTGACTTCAAATTTCAAAGATACGTACAACATAGAGAGAACATACAGATACAGTACATGCTTGTTATCAAATTTTAGTTTAAAACAGAAGACACCAAAGTATGGCCTCCAAACACAACTCCGACGTACAATTCTGGTTGTTTTTATTTTATGTCTAAGTCGAGCCCGATCTGATGCCACATGGTACCGGTCAACGAAAGTGGTTTATTATTTACATGTTTTGTTGTAGAGTCTAATTAGATTGCTAGTTAAGCTAGTGGTAAAGCATTGCACCTCCCACCTTCTCCAGCACCTTTCATTTCAACCCTCCAGCACCTCCTATTTCAGCACCTCCTCCATCTTTACACACATTTCAACCTCCAGCAGCTGCTGGAGGAAGTGCTAATCTAGCACCTACTGGAGCACCTCCTCCAGTACTTGGTCCCTTTTATGCTTAATTTTTCAACACCTCCTCAATCGGTGCATATCTCTTAGCATCGTTAAAGCACATGTCGCATTAATGTGATCATGGAAGGTAGTGGCCAGGAAGACAAAGTTTAAGGCAATTATGTGTACACATAAATTCTCTCAACAAACGACAAGAGAAAATAATCACATTAGCACCATCATGTTGAGCAGACTATGTCCAAAACCAGAGGGAAAGCATTAACAAAAATAGAATGGAAATGTATTTCAGCTCATATGAAAATGAAATAAGAATATGTATTTCAAGGACGGGTCTAGTGTTTACTGTGAACGTGTATAAATTTCACTCGATTAGAGCGTGATGGATTTGTAAAAAATAAAAAATAAAATTATTTATAAAATAAAATTATAATTTAAGCTCAAATTATAGGATGGCGCAATTAACCCAGAAAAAAAAAACGTCAATGCCAGTCATGTCCACAAATAAAAAGTAATTTGGGCCATTTGAGTTGAAAAGGGCTGACATCAAATGTAATTGACAGGTCCCCAGTAAAAAGTAATTTGGGCCAATTAGTAGTATGGTATAAACTAACAATTTCACAAGTAATCAGTTTGATTCGAGCTGCCCTAAAA
>JAWWMW010001422.1:66051-76089 GCA_035048345.1 Echeveria elegans
GATAAATATATGAATATATCAGATATATTTTCATCTTTATCAATTTCCAATTGATAAAGATTCATATTACTAAAATCAGTGATGACGTGGCAGTCACGGAAGACTCAGATTCTGATCGACTGCTCAGAATCAGACTCTGGGACGTCTCAGGTCCCCTGAGTCAACTATTCAGAATCTCTTCCTTGATCCAAGATCATGTTGCCCAAAAACATTGCCACACATGAGCACTAAGTTCCACGGTGCTCTCAATATCCCCCTTGGAAGTTTTTTTGTCAAAACTCATATCAAGCTAACATCATCCGCTAGCATACACAAAACAATAGAAGTCCGTTAAACTTCCAAAATCAATTCAGGCCATCAAAGCATCGTTGCCATTACAGTGCTTGAACCATCATAGCGCATGTACGCCAACTCCAAAACACTATATATTCCCATATATTCCCATCTTCCCCTTTTTGACATAAAAATGTCAGGGACATACATGATTACCTGCTGAGAATATGAGCATTCTGGCTAGCATATATACTTGTTTCCTTCATCAACTCCCCCTGTCTTGGGAGTCCCAACCTTCGAAAGTAAAGTAAAGTGAATTAACATCTGTCCTCTTATAGCCTTAGTCGACTCACATATATCTGTTGAGGATTTCATCGACTAAGGGACTCTATCAACTCGGTCAGAACCATTGCTCAGACCTTGGTCGAGTCTGAGATCCTCTGTCAATAGTGCACCATTTAGGTCTCTTCCAATTATTTTGGTACTAGTGGCTATCTCATCATCCCGACGAAAATGCGAAGAACAGATGCTTGTGGTCTGAGCCCATGGGTTCTGTGTAAATTTAAACTTAAAAAATTAAAAGTATGGGCAAAATCGAAAATATCTATTTGACTATACGGTCATGATCCTATTATGAATTTTTAATTTTAAATGAGTACATTTTTTGTTAATTTTAATGTTTAATTTTTAAATTTAAAATGATTTTGGAATGTTTATTTTTAAATTTTTTAAAATTTTTAATGTGTATTTTTTCGTATTTTATCTTATTCCTATTTTATCCTATTCATATTCTGTCTTATTCCATAATTGATTTGGCGACGAAAATACATGATTTAGCGACGAAAAAAATCACGTCGCTATATGTGTGTTGTGGACACTACTCTATTATTAGTGTAGATCAACCAATTGCGTTTTTTCTCCTCATTCTCCCTAAACTCTTGCTTTAGCTTTCTTCACCTTCCTTCTCCGGTGTTGAGGACAAAAGCATCTCTTCGAAAGAGGCTTTCCTCCTTTACCCCAATGAAGTCATTCTATAGATTAGTTTTTTTTTAAAGTTTTGTTGCTTGTTTTGCCTTTTGGCCATATTTTTTTTTGTTTGAATAATTCCACCATGGATTCTTGTCTTGTCTTTATACTTGTTTGGATCTATAAGTGAGCGTGTCATCAACCTAAATGGCTAAATCTACCCTTGAAATTGACATGCATGCCACTTTTGAGCTCATCCATGGTGGTTTAGAAGTTCTTCATCCTGCTTGGCCTATTTCACTTTGATGTCTTGATCAAGAAAAGTTTGGATGGAGGCGTGTCGATTTCTAATCAAGAACTGTTCTTATGCCTTCGGCGTACACCTTGCAGGTCGATTTTCGATTGAAGAAGTTTTCATAGATGGAGGAGTTCAAGGGTACATTTGATCAAGCTTAATTGCTATGTGTAAGCATGTTGATGTTGAGATAATCTATGATTGTTTTACGTAGAAGGCTTTCGGTCTTAATGTAGTGAGGTTATTTGAATTATTTTCTATTTCATGGCGGTCGAACATGTTTCCACTTTGTAAATCTGCTTATTTTTTGTATTAAGTCTTGTACTCTCTTCCATGAATAAAAAAAATCAAAGATTCAAAGGAATTAAGATATACTTTGAATGCTTGCTCCATACATAACATAAATATCATTAAATAGATTCACATGAACAATAAAAGCCTAACCAAAACAGTGTTCAATATTTGACCAGTGGATGTGGAGGATTCACGTAGATTAAAGATGACACATCTGCAACCAAAAATTGCAGGAAAAAAAAAATTAAAGATGACAAAACCTGAGAAAGGAGCATATGCAGAAGACAACAACAGTCTGAGTAGAGTCACGCAGTCCCGTGAACCCACTAGCTACCAAGCTTGATAAATTCTGAAACAGTTGCACAACCAAACCAATCTACGACTTCCTTGTTCCTACTCGGTAGTCTTCTGTAGTGGGACCCCAAACATTGTTGTCACACCCACCACCTTGTGTCACTACAAAGTTTACTACTGATTGTAGAATTTTTTGAATAAAGGTTAATCTGAGTATTGAACTCTCAGTCTCATGAGTCTTGCCAAACTGACCGGACGGTGCAGTTTTCTTGTGTTCTGATCCTCCGCTTGTTTGGATTAAAAAGTGTGAAACATTAATCAATAATCTGCTTTTTGTTCAACCAACTTAGATAAATAAAAGTGATATCATCAGTCTCTCTCATAAGCTCCTCCTTCTATCTCTACCTTTCTTGACTTATTCTTTTTCAAAGTTTTCTTCGAAATAGAGGAGTCTCTCCTCCACGGACGGTGACCTTTTCCTCTATCTTAGAAGTTTGTTTTCTTCCTTTTGCTTAGCTTTCTAGGTTTTTTTATTTTTCTTGTCCTTTGGCCATGTTTTAATTTGAATAAATTACTCAAAAATCCTTGTTTTGTCCTAGTACAAACTTAGATTTTGTGGTGGATGTGATTTTAACCTTAAATATACACTTCAAATTGACATGCATGTACTTAAATTCATCCGTAGTGATAAAAGTTATCTTTTCCCTTGGTTATCCACTTTTGGTGTCTTGATAATGAAGAGCTAGGATATATGGAGTTGCGCTGACTTCAAATTTTGCCGTTTTATGCCCTTGGCGAACACCGTGGTGGCCTAAATCGTGAGAGGAAACTTTGAAGGAAGAAGAAGTTCTCGAATTGGACTTTTCATAGCTTTTAAATGTTGATTTAGTGTTATCTAATATTGTTTCCTTGGTGCATGACTTAGAACTAATTCATGTTGTGGAAGAGGTTAATTAAATTTTCTAATTGACTTGTTAATCCTCTTATAGTGTGTTAAATCATGTATTTTTATGACTTTTTATGCCATAAATCAATGAACTATCAAAAGAAAAAACTTAGATAAAATAAAAGTGATCCACTAAAATATTCAACATCCAAAAGAACAAACAGTACTTCAATTAACATCTCGATTAGGGAGCAAACCCACAACAGTGAACAACAACATACAGTAGCTGACAGCACATACATTACATTATTGCAACAGTTGCATCTGCTTTTCAGACAAGCAAACAGTCCATGACACGAGTCCCATTCGTAGTCCTATAAACACCCATCCCAATCCCCCTCGCTGCTGATTGCTTGATCTTCTCCCATTCCCACCCTCTCCATTTCAGATCCACTACACGCCATGAAGTTCAATCTTCACCGCTGCTGCTTCTTGCTACTCACTTTCACAATCACAACTACTCTATCCATCTCCGCTGAGACTGTCATTAACAATGACAAAACGACGACGTATATAGTGCACATGGCTAAATCCCAGATGCCGTCTACATTCACGCACCACACACACTGGTACGACTCGTCTCTAAAATCCGTCTCCGAATCAGCCGAAACGATATACACTTACGACAATGCAATCCACGGCTTCGCGTCTCGATTGACCGAATCAGAAGCCGAATCACTCTCAACCCGACCCGGAATCATCGCGATCCTACCCGAAATCAAATACCAACTTCACACAACTCGCACGCCACTTTTTCTCGGCCTCGATAAAACCGCTGATCTCTTCCCGCAATCCGATTCCGTTAGCGAAGTTGTTGTTGGAGTTTTGGACACCGGAGTCTGGCCGGAGAGTAAGAGCTTCGACGATGCCGGACTCGGTCCCGTGCCGAGCACGTGGAAGGGGAAGTGTGAGGAAGGGACGAAATTCAACGCGTCGAGTTGTAATCGGAAGCTGATCGGCGCGAGGTATTTCGGTAAAGGATATGAGGCGATGGTGGGACCGATTGATGAGAGTAAGGAGTCTAAATCAGCGAGGGACGATGATGGACACGGAACGCATACGGCGAGTACGGCCGCTGGCGCGGCGGTTGAGGGTGCGAGTTTGTTAGGATACGCGCCTGGAACGGCGCGTGGGATGGCCACGCGCGCGAGAGTAGCGGTGTATAAGGTTTGTTGGGTTGGTGGATGTTTTAGTTCGGATATATTGGCGGCTTTGGAGCAAGCCATTTTGGATAATGTTAATGTGGTTTCAATGTCGCTTGGTGGAGGTATGTCGGATTATCATAGGGATAGTGTTGCGATTGGAGCGTTTGCTGCTATGGAGAAAGGGATATTTGTCTCGTGTTCTGCGGGGAATGCTGGGCCCAATAGTTATACATTGTCGAATGTCGCGCCATGGATTACTACCGTTGGTGCCGGGACGATTGATAGGGATTTTCCGGCTTATGTGCAGTTGGGAAATGGGAAGAATTTTTCTGGGGTGTCGCTTTTTAAAGGCGAGATGTTGCCTGAGAAACAAGTTTCTTTTATATATGCAGGGAATGCGAGCACTGCGTCTAATGGGAATTTGTGTATGATGGATTCGCTTGACCCTGCGAAAGTTGCGGGGAAGATTGTGTTGTGTGAGCGTGGGATGAATGCTAGAGTGCAGAAAGGGCAGGTAGTGAAGCAGGCGGGAGGAGTAGGGATGATATTGGTGAACACAGCAGCCAATGGAGAGGAGTTGGTTGCGGATGCGCATTTGTTACCAGCTACTGCTGTTGGTGAGAAATCCGGGGATATGATAAAGAGCTATTTGTTTTCAGATCCTAAGCCTACGGTGACTATCTTATTTGCTGGGACAAAGGTTGGGATTCAGCCGTCTCCTGTGGTTGCTGCATTTAGTTCTAGAGGGCCAAATTCCATCACGTCGGACATTTTGAAGCCTGATATTATTGCTCCAGGGGTTAACATTTTGGCTGGGTGGACAGGTGCGGTAGGACCGACTGGATTGGTTGCAGATAAGAGGCAAGTTGGATTCAATATCATTTCCGGGACTTCAATGTCATGCCCTCATGTGAGTGGCCTTGCAGCTTTGGTTAAAGCTGCTCATCCTGGATGGAGTCCTTCAGCGATCCGTTCTGCTTTGATGACTACTGCTTATACTGAGTACAAAAATGGGAACAGATTGGAAGACATTGCGACAGGAAATCCATCCACGCCATTTGATCATGGTGCTGGACATGTTGATCCAGTCGCAGCTCTTGATCCAGGGCTTGTTTATGACCTGACCCCAGAAGATTATGTTGACTTCCTATGCGCTCTCAACTATACTGCTAACCAGATCACGGCACTAACAAAGAAGACCTCTAGTTGCAGTACTAGCAAGACGCACAGAGTCGCTGATCTGAACTACCCATCTTTTGCTGTGTCATTCGAGACTGGTCAATCTAGCAGTGGCGGAGGAGGAACAACTTCTGTTAAATACACGAGGACCTTGACCAATGTCGGCTCACCTGGGACTTACAAAGCTACATTCTCAATGGACTCTCCAGCTGTCAAGATATCTGTAGTGCCTGATGTGCTACAGTTCACGGAGGTGAATGAAAAGAAATCTTACACCGTGACTTTCACTGGTGTGTCAATGGCATCAGGTAGCAATAGTTTTGGAAGGATACAATGGAGCGACGGGAAACATGTGGTAGGGAGTCCCATCGCGATTAGCTGGTCATAGAAGAATTGCTGTAGGTTTGCTTGTGCAGAAGTTAGCGCGCAAACAAAGACATGCGGTTAGAGCCTCGAGGACTCTCAGTAGTGCAAAAGAGAGAATGAATGAATGGTTTCAATGTGAAACATGAAAATGAAAATGTTTTAAGCTTTGTTTCATTTACAGTTTAGTCGTTTCACAGACTCAGAATGGAAATGGCCAAAAGAAGTTCATTTCATAGAAAGACATTATTTTAATAAATCATATACGTAATAGTTGAGATCAAATTTTACGTTATACATATAGTTGTAGTGCAGTTTCATAATGGGCTAATGGCTGTCAACACGGTCGTTACCTCAATGGGCTTTTCGGCCCATTGTATTTCTCAGGCCCGACAGTGAATGCAAATTGAGGGTGGAATTTGGAACCAAGTCATTGGGACTTAATAAACACACAATATTTTTTTTTATCATAGGATACCTAAATTTTAAAGAAAAAATATTTTTTAAATAAAATCCAATATGATTCAAAATAAAAAATTAACTTACATATCTTTGATGTGTCTGAATTCAGAGTATAGGAAACAACAGAAATGAGCAAGCCAGCAAAAAATCCGATGAAAATAATAGGAAAAAAAAAGGTAGATGAGAAGAATATGAGTCAGTGGTTCTTTACTTCATCTTCCTCTTCTGGAAGGACCCACTAATGTCTTTTCATTTTTTACACCATTGTAGGAGGAAGGACATTGCACAACTAGAGTCCTCACAATACCACCATTATCAGTCTCAGCTCTCACTCACTCATTTCATTCTAAAATATATCTTACAAGCGGAAGCGGTGATCTCGTCGTCTCGACGGGAATTATTTTTTTTTTAAATTTCAATTTTTGTATTTTAATTTCAATTTTTAATTTTTAATATTAATATTTAATTTTTTTTAATTTCGACGGATATGCATCGTCCCGAATGTGCAATCAAAACGGTCAAATACGGGCATGACTCGATCGACAAAATTTTGGACCCGTGTGGTTTAATTTTTAAACTGTAATGGGTCAGGCTGGACCCGGCCGTGTGTTGTGTGTCAATTTTAAAATTTTATTTTAAATTTTAAAATTTTTAATTTTACTTTTTAATTTTTAATTTTAATTTTATTTTTAATTTTTTAATTTTTAATTTTTAAAATTTTAATATAATTGGAATGGTTTAGTTGGGTGGGAATATGTTTAGTTAGATGTTGTTGGTAAATGTAGAAATTTAGTTAAGTTTGATTGGTAAATGTGTGAAGTGTAATTGGGTGGTTGAGTTAATTATTTTTTAATATAATTGGAATTGTTTAGTTAGATGATAATAAGTTTAGTTAGATGTTGTTGGTAAATGTAGGAATATAATTAAGTTTGGTTGGTAAATGTGTGAAGTTTAATTGGAAGGTGATTAGATATTCTATTATAGTATATAAGATTGCATAATTATATGACATGGCCTCCATAATACTTACAATAGATCACACCATGCATTAGTATATTATTTTCACTGATACAAATTTACATTAATAAGCACAAACGTGGAACAATTAAACATATTATGCTTTACTTAGGGCGTCCGCACCAGAGCATCTTTTCTAGCACCTTCTCCAAATCTCCCAAAATCATGCACAAAATCTCCCAAAATTGGGCATATGCACCAATGGAATTCTCTAGCACCTTCTCATTTAGCATTTTCTCTCATTTCTCCCAAAACCAAGCACAAAATGAGAGATGAAATTATCTAGCACCTCCTCATCTAGCACATTCTCTAGCATTCCATCTCTCATTTTGTGCTTTAATGAAAAAATGTACTTCCTTTAACACATCTATCTCCAATCTATTTACTTTTCACACATTCTCTCTTCAATCTATTTAAGTACTTTTCATACATTCTCTTACCTACTTTTATCTCACATAATCTACTTTTCTTAAACTTTGCACCTCCTTTAGCACATTCTCTAGGACTTTATCGGTGCATATGCCCTTAGTGTTCAATGCTACCATAAGTCTCGAGGTCCACACTTCTAAATTTGTGCACACAAATATAAAACAGTAGTGCAACAAGGACGACAAAGGAAAATGTGATGTGAGATCTCTCATGTTGAATAACGCATCTCTTCTCTCTTCACTCTTCTTTTGCTCCTTTTCATTTCCTTTCAAATACTAAAATTTGATAAAATGGACACATGGAGTCATGTTTGATTGATGGTTGGATTGGATAGATGAATGAATGAAATGAATGTTTTATGCTTGTTAATTCTCCTTGTTTATGTTGGTTTGGGACTTTGGGAAACTGGGTAGGTGATTGGTAACTTATTTATATACAAAAATGGATAGTTGAGTAAATTATTTATCTTCTCAAGTTTTTCTCTATCAAATTTACATTAATGGATAATGGATGCCCTACAGCCCAACCTTAGAATATAGTAATTGTTACTCTTCTTCTTTAGAGTAAATTGTCCTTAACCACCTTTATAATATAATTTTTTTGCTTCACCATCATTATAAATTTTCTTTTCACTTAACGTATAAATTTTAAATTTTCACTTAACCACCTAACAAAACTCATTAAAAAAATTTCGAAAAACTAAAATATTATATACCATATAAGAAACAAATTAAATTAAATTTAAAATAATATAAAATCAATTAAACCTTAATTTTTATTTATAAGAGAAAACAGTTTAAAACTATTATATTTTAAAAAAAAATTGAAAACTTTTATAACAATGCAAAATTTCATTACGAACCAAAGTTAAACAATGTTATATATATCATGTATTTTTTTTATATTTTGAAAATTTTCATTTTATAAAAAAAATAAATTTTGTTAGGTGGTTAATTAAAAATTTAAATTTGTACAGGTGGTTATGTGAAAAGAAAATTTAAAATGGTGGTGAAATAAAAAAGACTCTATTATAAATTAAGGGCAATTTACTCTCTTCTTTACCTTTTTTTGAATCGGAAGTTTTACTATTTTTTTTCTTTATTAAAGTTTGAAAGCAACTCTTCTGAGTATGATCCAGCTATCTCCTTACCCTACTTTTTCTGAAAACTACCCTACACTATCAATGTGTGTACCTTAATTATACATGTACCCAGCTTAGGTCTCCTGGCACCTAATTGAAGTCTCATGCATTTATTTCATTTTCTTCTTCTACTACTCGAGCCAAATTTAAATGAAAATAAACTACACTTTTCTCCATTTTAAGCTATATAATATTAAACTCGTGGAGATTTCGTCATCCCGACGGAAATTGTTTCTCTGTTAAATTTAAATTTTTGTATTTAATTTTTAATTTTTAATTTTTAATTTTTAATTTAGTTGGAATGATTTAGTTAGGTGATAGGGATTTAGTTAGATGTTGTTGGTAAATGTATCATGTATGGTTGGTAAATGTATGAATTTAGTTACATGTTGTTGGTAAATGTATGATTTGTTAGTTAGATATTTAGTTGAAATGATTTAGTTAGGGGATATGGATTTAGTTAGATGTTGTTGGTAAATGTATGATTTGTTAGTTAGATATTCTTATATATATATATAGATTATTGAAATTAAATTAAATCACATATTCAATTAAATTAAGTGAGTATGCAAAAGTTCACATAAATTAGATTTTGAAAATGCAAATTGAAGTTGCTCATGCATAATATATCATCATCGACTAATATTTGTTTGCAAGTTCATAAGGAAAAAAATAATGTTGTGAGGCCTTTGAAATAAACTATAAGTCGAAGGACTTCGTTAGATTGGAGCACGCCTGGCACATCCATATTGTTGTTGTACCGGTGTCGAACTAAACTTCTCTTGATTTGGGACTCCAAGGGCATATCAGGCCACACCTCAAATTTTGGCGTGGGTCCATTCGGTAGCTCCACTGTACAAATATGTTTAAAAATATCAATTTTGTTATAAATACCTTTAGAAAATTTGGAAATTTCTGGAAACTCGTTGGAACTCAAAAAGGACTGAAATATAATTAGAATTTTAGAGAGAAGGAGGAGGCGAAGGTGTGTTCTTTCCTTCACCTGAACACCTCTATTTATACTGAAACGAAGGAGAGTTTTTCTTTGATGTGGGCACCACATGTGGGACCCACGTAACAAAATTTTCAATCTTCTCCAACGCTCCATGTGCAGACCATATCTATAACACTCCCCCCCGGGATACACATTAAGCGTTTCATGCCGCCTCGTTAAAAACCTTGGTTGGAAAAACCCATTTGGGATAAAAACCAACCTAAGGGAAAAAGAGTGCAG
>JAWWMW010001422.1:92859-103775 GCA_035048345.1 Echeveria elegans
CTTTATAATGATGAACTACTTAAGCACAAAACTTCTTCATACACTATAGGGTAGTTGATTCACTCATTCTTGTGATCATGACACATTGATCAGCATACGAACCATATGTTAACAACTTTTTAGCAGCTGACATCTTATGCTCCGGAAGGAGGCCAAGCGTACCAACAACATCTTGCCGTTGATTCCAATAGACGTCATAATTGCAAAAGTCCATATTGATACCCGTGAATAAGTTGCTACTCATTCGTTACCTACGGTGAAAGTCCACCTCAGAAAAAATGGGACGCTCAACGAAGTAATATTCTAAAAGATTTTGGCCCATACGATCTCTCTCCCTTTATCTATTAGCTGTCGAGGAGGTGATACTTCACTATCGCACTCGTAATGAACAAATTAGCCCTCTCGTTCGTTACTTTTCTTGTCTGTTGATAAAGACAAAAGTTCTCATTCACATCAAATGGATTCATTGCACAATTCAAAGAGGAAGTAATGATGGAGATGTGAATGAAGAAAAAACTTTATTTTATAGAACTGCATACCTTATTTTGGAATAAAATTGATCATACGTGTCATGTAGTAGCTGGAAGAAAAATCTATCCAAATCCTTGCTCAATTATTGATCACTAGCTACGCTTTTATCGTTTTGATGATAATTTTTTCCGTATTTCCATTCGATTCTCCCTAAGTGCTAAATGTTTTCCGCATAATTTTTTATTTTAATATTTATTTTTTTAAAAATTTTATATTTTATTTTATACAATTTTTGCTTATATTTTTTTCGTATCTCCACTTGATTACTTTATTTATTTTTCTAATTTTTTCGTATTATTTTATGGTATTTGAAGTTTGGAGCTTCAAGTATGAGCTTACGAAGGTTAATGGGTAATGGGTAGTTTAGTCATTTTATTTATTTAATGAAAGGTAATTTTATCATTTTTTATTTGGTTTTACATCCTTTTGCCTATCTATCTATATAAAAGAATATCTAACTAACAAATCTTACATTTACCAACAACATCTAACTAAATTCATACATTTACCAACAAATTCTAACTAAATCCCTATCACCTAACTAAACCATTCCAACTAAATATCTAACTAGCAAATCATACATTTACCAACAATATCTAACTAAATTCATACATTTACCAATCATACATTTACCAAAACATCTAACTAAATCCCTATCACCTAACTAAATCATTTCAACTATTTTAAAATTTTAAAATTTTAAATTTTTAAATAAAATATAAAAATTTAAATTTAACAGAGAAATAATTTCCGTCGGAGCGACATGATCACCACTAGTTCTTTTATAATATAAGAATAGATAGTTTTCGTTCAATCAATTGCCATATTTTTTTCATAAACATTTAATATTTTGTTATTCATAAATAGTAATAAAAAGTTCTCTACTAAATGTGTATGCTGCCCAAAAACTATGAAATGTATGTGAAAACTTCCTCAAATACTGTAGCATATAACATATGCAACCTTGCGAATGCTCTTATCCGAATCTTTCGTGTTCTGTTCCTATCAGTCTCATTCCAAATCATAAAGCCAGTAAAGCAAAAAACAACTGCCCATGCATCAGCTGCCCATGCATCTTAGATGTGACCTTTACCCTGCGAGTCAAAATTAACCAACCAAAACTACAAAATATAAAGGATAAAAGATTACTCCTAAAAAAACAACTGCACTATTGATCACATATTTCTTCTGAAGTTCAATTTTGTTTTCCAGAACCATATAAATTAATAAATTATATAGGAAACAAATTTTTTGAATATCCAGAGAAAGGATGGAGACAGATGAATCAACAAGGACAGAAAAAAGCAAAAAATTGACACATAATGATAGCCATCATAGCTTATAATGATCTTCTACACCTTCCATTTAAGGACACTGCAGTCGACAACAACGTCGAGTTGCAGCCTGCATTAAGATTGATCAGACATCATATCTACAGTCGGAGGACAATGCTGAGGCTACACCGCGCTATCATTCCATTCAAAAGAAGCTAACCTAGAAAATTGAGATAAAGATAAAATAAGCACTAACAACCATACTGACTACTGCCTTGAATGAATTAAGTCCCAAAAGGAAGCCATAACTCACCTTAAGACTTCTTAAAGGAGCTGCCAATCATCCTCGTTCTGATAGCTGTGGTCTGTGTCATTTTGGTTTGAAGTATTATGTGCTTTTGGAGTATCGGACACAGTAAATAATGGAGCACCATGAGATTCCTCAGCCAACTTGGTGGCCTGATGACAGAAGTCATCAAAATCATTTTTGTCTCGACAATAAAAATCAATGGCCAATGACGGGTCAATTGACTCGAGAGGAATGTGCCGTAACGTCTTGCAGTTATATGATGATGTATCGGTGTCCAGGTTTTCTGTATTGATATCAACAGACTGTTGAACAAAATGTGGATCAAGGTACACAGCCTTTGCATCCTGAACCCCAACTAGGTATGTGGAGGACCCAGGCTTCCCACCAAGGATACCCAGGCTTTGTTTAAAGGTGAAAGTAGCCGCCAACGAAGGAATATATCTAGGATTAATTTTGTCAAGACCAAGAACCAACGGGATTAGCAAAAGAATAGGAGCTGAATCTGACTGTCCTTTTGACAACTCTAAACTTAGTCTGGAAGCATCTTGGATGTAAACTACCGGAGCCCCACCTCTCCCTCCATTCTCATCACCAGAAACAATATAAACGACCATAGGCAAGGTATAGTCAGCAGGAGAGCTGACCGTTTCTCTATTTGAACGGGCAAGCGCTTCCCAAGCACGGCAAACGGCATATGGACCAGCCCACGAACCAGCAGCAAGACCAAAGCTTTTTCCAGCTTGAAGAAGATTATGGATGGAGAACTTCGCCGACTCCGAATCACCAAACAATTTCAACAATTCCAAGTACTCTTTTTCCACAGCATTACGACATGGTTTTCTCCAATCTCTACCCAATCGATGAAACAATAAAGCATGGGCAACAAGCATCTGACTACTCCTCAACATACAACCCCAATGTTGATCAGAAGTATACTTCGAATCCCCAATCGCACTAAACCCTTTCCTATAAGTCACAAGTATCCTCGACGAGAAATCCCTCTCAAAAGCAACAAGCTGAGACGAATCAGAATCATCATCAATTTATATAACAAACTCCTAATAGCCAAACATGACTAGTAGAGTTCAATAACCCCGTATTATTCGCACCAAGCATCTGCTCATGAAACCTCCTTACAGAACCAGCATCACACATAAATCTCTTCACAACCGCTGTCCATGTCAAGCTTCTTTCACTCTGCACCTCATCCTCCTGCAGATAAAAAATAAGATCAACTTCCTATCAAAACCGAAAACCCTAGTTCAGCAAGTAACAAGTAAAAATCTAAAGCTAGGGATACCTGCTTAGAGTGGATGGCGGCGGCGGCGGAGGAAGGAGGCTGAGGATCGTTGCGATCAGCCGATCTGTGATCGTTCTTCAGCGACATTTCTCGTTGACGAAAACTCGAAGTCCGCACAGATCGGAATCGACGCGGCAGCAATGAATTTTAAATAAACAAACAAACAAAACACTACCAGTTTGCGGTAGGGAAACAAAAAAGGAATAACAGAAGCAGAAGGATTGAAGTTGAGGTGAGAGGAGAGGATATCGGAGGGGATTTGGAGTGCCGTGCCGGGAGAGTCGTCGCGGTGGGTGGTGGAGGTGTTTTATGTCAATTTGTTGATGACGCTTATCTTCCTTCGATCTGGACGGAGACGGAATGATTGATAAATTTTTTTAATTTTTATTTATATGATAAGTAAAATTTTGAAGCTTTGTTTCGCATTACGTTACGTGACAGATAAGATATGAGATACCCGTCAGTCCGGTCTGAAAGAGTGGAAGTTAGGGTTAAGTCGGTTTTGGTCGGTCTGGATCGAAATTCGTCGGGTTTGGATCGGACCAACTTAAGACCAAAAATTATCAATTTTCAAGATTGTGGATCGATTCAACGAGGACCGAGACCGGACCGACGCGACAAAATTCAATCGGTTTCGATCGATCCGTCGGTCCGGTATGAAAATAGACATCCCTAGTTACGTCTCTCTAATCCGACTTTATTTAATTATTAAATAAATAATTTTCATGACGCTCAAATTCCAGTGGTGATCAAAGTTTGTACCCTCTTTAACGGCATCGTTTTCGTACAACTATGCAGAAACACTCCCAGACTCAAATTAGGGCATCAAGTTCTTGCTTTTACATCAAAATTTTCCAGGTAGTTAAACTTCATGTTCATGATGCTCGTTTAGGAGAATGAATTTTTTGACAGCATCACAGTTAAAATTATTGTAGTTTATATATATATTTTAATTAGAGGTTTACTCTGGCACACCATGTTGAGTTTGACAATTTAGAGAAATATCTAATATTTTCTAGAAGATGAAGAGATGATTATCTTATATACAAATATGAAACCATGACTCACAAGCTTGAAGTTGAGATGGAACCGTATCCGTATATGAGCCTCTAGAAATAAAACACACCATGCATCGGATGAACCATCGAGTGCATCATCCTATCATAGGATGTTTTGTTGTCACTTTTTTTTGATGATTTTTGTTGTTGTTGTCATTTTTCAAATCCAAAGTTTTCCAACATTCAAAAAAAAATCACACACCCAGATACATAAGTTGGAGTTAGGGAACACAAATAATTTTAAAAGAAACTCAATCACACAAATCTGTTAAATGGCGTTTTTCCGATTCCTCCGGCAGGCAATGAAGTTGTAGACTCCACACTTAAGTTCCCGGTGGAGTGGAAAGACTCTAACTTGTCCAGTTTCCGTTCGGATTTATCATTTGTGGCATCCTTGTTTGAAAATGGGGAACAGCCTTTGTTCCTATTGATACCCTGAGTTAAGGGAAAAGAAAATCGTCTGCTTGGTGTAGCGGTTGATGTCTGTTTATCTGTAAGGGTAGTGATGTCGGTAGCTTTGACTTTGGCTTTGGCAGAGGCTGTTGGTGCCATGTAGCTTGGAGCGGAGAATGGTGGGCAACTGTTGAGGCTATCGTCGTCTTTTACTGCTGTGTCGAATGTGGACTCATCTGCAGTTAGTCTAGGCTTTGGGTATTTTGGTCTGTTTAGCTGAGTGGCTCTTCCTGGTGTTGGGTTTTGAGATTGTTTCCATCGCGGGATGAATGATGATTTGGTGAACCTTGGTGTGAGTGATTCGTATGGATCGGACTCGAATATGCATTGCTTGTGGTTTCTTGATTGGGGCTGTGGACTTGGAGTTGTACTCATTCTGTTTGGCATGGTTGTTCTAGCTGGTGTGGGATGATTCGGTGTCCTTATGGCAGCAGGACTTTCTTGAGGCTGTTTGGAAGGTAATCGGCGTTCCAGCCAATTCCACCACCAGGGGAAACTGCCCGAGTGGTGGTGGTCCGCGAAAGTATCTAGCGGAGACTTTGGAGTTCCCTTTAGCTGCTGCATAAGGACAAACACATCTTAATGCGCCAGAAATGTACAGTTTCGAATCATGATGTTATGATTGAAACTTGACGGTACCGCGTGTGAATAAGCATAAGCCATAGCTCGTTCTCTCTTGACGGCTGCCTCCATTTTCCTTTGCATTCTTGCTTCGATCTTTTCTTTAGTGAGCACGCTGTCTTCCCATTCTGCAATACCTGACTCGGACTGCATTGAAACTTTCAGTCAGATTGGATTTAAATTTTTCAGTGATAAGGAATGGAGTTAAAATGCGGGTTTCAAAGATTATTTACACCCATTTTCCATTTAGTAAGACTGTCATTTTCGGTCTTGTAATGGTTGTGGTGACGCAGTGCTTGGTTTTCCAGAAGCTGAATTCTTCGAGACTGGATTTGTGTTTGGACGCGGACCATAAGCTGCATTTGCCTCATGGCATTTGCAGTTTGCCGCTGAACATTTTGTCCTTTCACCACTCCTTGAAGCCTCACCAGACCCCTCAGAGCTCTAAAGCTCCTCCTAGCCTGCATGACACTTTCTTAATTTTTACAAACCAAGTTAGAAATTGGAAAATATTATATCTTCCTAGACCTTACCATGTAACCTCTGTAGGCTGCTTGGATCTTTGTTGCTGAGGAATGGCGGTATGCAAGGGTTGGCTCAGGTCTGTAACTGTTAGATGGTTTATTACGGATGGCAGCTTTGGACGAGGAAGCTTTTCGCAAAGAGACGCTTGAAGAAACGTTCCTATTTGAAGATGTGTTTGGAGAAGCAACCCTCGGAGAATTGACTCTAGGAGAAACAGCAGCTCTTGGAGAGGTGTTTCTAAGTGAACCATGGCGTGAAGAAGTCGTCCTTAGATGTACATTAGTTTTCTGTGGTTGTTTTTCTGATGGAAACGACTGAGGCCTGTTCCGAACCTTATGCTGCTCTCTTTCAACCTCCCCTAATATTTTCTCTATGCTGCTTGGCTGCCGAAAAATGGGAATGAATGAGCTTCCTTCTCTGACCTTTCTGTTTCTTTTTTCTAAAAAGTCCTGCAATTCATAGAGAACTAAACTATCTGACTCTGCGTTAACAGGTTTGCTAAAAATGGGTATAACTGGCTAAAAGTGCGCGGCTCGAAGGGAATTATACTCACATTGCTTGGCTTTTCCTTTGAGCTAAAGGCCTTCTTGATTGCTGCAATCCAACTTCCTTTCCTTCCCATGTCCGCAGCATCTACTTCGTGTTATGCTTTCAAGATAAAGAACTTCAGGCAATCGGTGCTGCATATAAGCTTAGTTTTTTTCTAGCTCAATATAAGTCATATCTACTTATCTATACGACCACTGACAGGTTACATCGTTACTTGTTTCTCAGTATGTTCTGACACATAAATTTAGGAGGTTTACATCCTTGGGAGTTACACAGATCGAAAGAAACTATTTTAACTTGTCTGGTAGAACTTGTTCTCAGTTTATTCATCGAAAGATGATCATTTTTTGAAGAATATGCACCCGAAGTGATTAACGGAATAACCTGATACTCATTTTTTTTATAACCAACATAATTTCTCAAATGACAAAATAGGACTAGGAGACCGAAAGACTGGAAATAGTTTATCAAAGCTTAAAGCTTTATTACCTTAAATCATATGAAAATCTGCAGATACCAGATCGGTGATTCTCTGTGCAGCTTTAATTTCAAAGCTCTTCCGCCTCAGACTCATGGCAGTTTTGGGAGGAGTTTTTAACTTTCTCTATCCTGTTGGTGCAACATAGGTGAGAATTTTGAATCTGGTTAAGTAGACAATTTCATCTATATTTTTTGAATATGCTTTCCTCCCTTTATTTTTTTTTCTTTCACTTTTTGCCATATTTATTAGTTTTCTTTTTCGCTTTCGATATGATGATGCTTATAAGAGCTGCCCAGTTTCACACTCAAGATGGTTTCAATGGCCAACTTCAACTAACTTTACTTCAATGGAAATACTTTACAGGACAGCAATGTTATATTAGAATAGAAGAAGAATCTTTAGCATAAAGTAAAAACTGATTGTGTTTATATTAGACATTTTGGATCGATGTTTGAACAAGCTGTTGTGGGGACGGAGCTGTTGATTAGATCATGTTTTCGCTATCTTGGGTCCATGTTTACTAGTTAAACTTCTCTACGGATGATTGAATTAGTCTATTATTGTTGGTACAATACTATCATAGGTGATGATGATGCGCTTTACGGATACTTGTGTTTTATACAGGAAATAAGCATACGGCAGGTGTTCAAAAAGGTTCCACGGCGAAGGAGAAGAGGAACTAATCTACTTCGAGACTTTTATGAGGTAGAAATAATAATCTAACGCAAGCCTTCAGTTACAAATGTGACAGGAACTACAGCATTTTCCTTTGCAAGCTGCTCAGCACTTAAGTCTATTTTCGTGACCGAAGGATCGGTGAGGCCAGGGCCAAATAAGGAAGCAAGGGAAAAGAAGAAAAAAAAGGATTTATATGAAGAAGACGGGGAAATGAAAGGGGTCCAAGGGAAGGACATTTTGAGACATTCTTGAAGTAGAGTATAAGGTAACCAAAAGATTCCACAAAGATATGCAACCTGACTTCAGAATGAGTTGCTGATCTGCATTCCTTTGTGACAACAACCTTGGACCGATCCTCGATGCGGACACCATTTTTGATTTACAGCAATTCTCGTGAAGTTGATATCAACAGATAAAATGTTGGAGTTGGAACATATAGTCACATAGATTGAAAACATTCCTAGAAACTTTCTGTAGTAAAATTTATAATTGGGAATAATGTCTGTAGGCGTCAAAATTTTAATTTAGTGTCGAAAAGTCATTTTAATTAATTTAATAAATTTGGGCCAACCCGATGGACCGAAGAAGCATTTGGGCTGAAGAAGTGTGTTTGGGCCAAAAGTCGACTTATTGGGCAAGTCAGCACTTAAGCCCAGGAAGAGAAGCCTAATACTACGAGCCCGCTAAGTTCACTATAAATAGAGAGCCTCAACCTCATAATTCAGAGATTTTTCAAATTCAGAAGCATTGACAACTTCAGAAGAATCCAGAAAGGAGTGACACACTCTGCGTCAAGCCCCTCGCCAAATCCAACAGTCAACAAGTGCGCAACAATCAACACCGCCTGCTAGAAGAGAAGATGTCAGATAACTCTCCTTCAACACCAAATCAAACGTCAAAGCAAGACCAAGTCATCAGGACCCTCGCCGGCGTCAAACAAAACTCAACAACGTCCAGGTGAAATCAAGTCACAAAGACCTTCACCGACGTCAACACAAAAGTCAAACTCTTCAAACATCAAAGCGGGATCAAGTCATCAAGACCCTCGCCGGCGTCAAACAAAATTCAACAACGTCCAGGTGGGATTAAGTCATCAAGATCCTCGCCGACGTCAAACGAACTCAACAACGCCTGGACGGGAACAAGTCATCGCGACCCTCGCCGACGTCAAACAAACTCAACAACGTCTGGATGGGAACAAGTCATCGCGACCCTCGCCGACGTCAAACAAGCTCAACAAGTCTGGACGGGAACAAGTCATCGCGACCCTCGCCGACGTCAAACAAACTCAACAACGTCTGGACGGGAACAAGTCATCGCAACCCTCGCCAACGTCAAACAAACTCAACAACGTCCAAGTGAGACTAAGTCATCAAGACCCTCGCCGACGTCAAACAAACTCAACAACGTCCAAGTGAGATTAAGTTATCAAGACCCTCGCCGACGTCAAACAAAACTCAACAACGTCTGAATGAGATTAAGTCATCAAGACCCTCGCCGAAGTCAAGCAAACTCAACAGCGTCAAAGCGAAATCAAGTCACCAAGGCCCTCGCCGACGTCAACTCAAATTCGACAACGACAACAAATCGTAGAATCAGAGGAGAAATAGAGATTGTACAACGTAACTTGCGAAACAAAAAATACAAGATATATTTGTCTCCTTGAACAAGTTTGGGTTTTTTTGTAACTGAGATATGGGTTTTTTTATTGGATAGGTGACGGAGCAGGAGTGCCCCCACTTGTTGTTTTATGGACCATCTGGGTCCGGAAGAAAACCCTAATTATGTCCTTTGCTTCGTCAGACGTCAGATGTTTGGACCTGGGGCCGAGAGAAGAAGGTATTGCTCAGTTTTATGATTGGGTTGTTTAGAAAACATGGTTTATAATATTGGATGAGAAAATATTCTATTGTGTGCATTGATTATTGAGATTTTGGAGGGTTTGTGGCATTGGGAATTTGGGGATGTTTTAGGATTAGAGGATGGGAGGGAGTGTGACAAGTAGAGCTGGCCAATGAAGGATTCTCTTTTCTGTGAATTGATGTTGTATGATGTGTGTTTCATATGAAATGTTACAAGCAGGCTTACTGCATCTTTGGTTAGCGTTGTAAATTGCAATGTCTTGTACTGACCATGTTTCTTACTTGGTTTCAGGTGAAGCCAGAAAAGAAGACGTGGAAAGTTGATGTAAGTTTACTAGTATTTCTCCAGTGTAAAATTGTAGTAGCATCGTTGCTCCAATTATTTCGAAGTCATGTAAGTCATAGCATCTCCTATGTATCTTTTTGGCAAAGTCATATTTTTGCTGAAATTGTCTGTAAATGCAGGAACATAGGATGCGCCTCGGGCAGAAAGCCATATTTCTCATCGAAGGTAATAACTAACTCGACCTCCTTTGCACTCTTCTCAGCATCTAAAGTTCATTAGGAAAACCCTTGTTGACAACTCGTCTTTATCTTGGTCCAGCATTCAGCCATTCATCGCCAAGTTCATGAGCATCTACAAGTCTTTCTTGCTCTCAACTTTCGGGTGGAAGTCAAAGAAGCACTACAGTCATCTTTCTCAGAACTTGAGCATAATTGAACTGCACCCGTGGACAATTTTACAATGATGCCAAAATTTGACAAGTTAGGCACGGTGGACGGTGCTCTGTAAAAGTAGTTTCTGAATTTTAGTTTTCTCCTCAAAAAAAAAAAAACAAGTTTCTATCAATAGAAGTTCATTAGAGCTTAGTTCACTAGTCTTCGCCAGGGGTTTATCAGTCATTTTTTTCTATATCATTTTTCCAACACCGAGGTAATTTACAAATTCATGGTCCATGGGTATCTCCTTAAGAAGCTGTGCATCCATCTTCTCTGAGGAATGTGTCATGGATACTTGAAATGCAGCAAAACAAAGCATTGATCTAATCCCAGCAGTACAGCTCTCAACAGTCAACAGGGACTAGAGCGCACTTCCCTTCCCTCCCAGGTTGCTGCACGTTACTGCTCGCTTTTTGTTACGGACATAAGTCCAAGGAAGAGCCCACCACAAAAGACTAGTCTATGTGGGGGAGAACCCTTGAACTTATATCCAAGTAGATGGGGAACCATCTACCCGATGTGGGATATCATAACATTGCCCACCCCTTTGGAAA
>JAWWMW010001422.1:103875-114398 GCA_035048345.1 Echeveria elegans
TGTTTTCAACAAAACAGAAACTTCATAAAAACCACATCTTTACAACAATCAGTCAATCAAATGTATGAAATTCGAAACTGAATCGGATTTGTGAACTTACTGGAGGAAGTAGGGACGCTGTTCTTGCCAACTTGGGATCTTGTAACCATTCTAGTGGACGACGGAGTCTCCATTTTGGGATATACTCTGTCTTGATCGATTGAAACGCGCCGGACGTGTTCGACTTTCGCGAAAGAGAGAGCAGTCGGTTGATGAAGGAGATCCGACGGTGAAGATTGGGATTTTTGAAACATAGTAATGAAATGAAAATTTTAAATAGCGGATTTGGGGTGAATGTGACCGTTGGGGGAGCCAGTGTAACAGCGTCGGAAAAAATAGCCGTTGGAGTGTTATTTATTTTAATTAAATAATTTCGTCCGTATCGGTTTGACGATGACTCTGTTTTGGTTGACTTTTGACGTCTGGGCTTGGAGTTCAGCATGGGATTAAAACTAGAAACTATTTTGGGCTGATTAGATTCGCGGAATAATAGAATGGCAACGCCCAAAGCCATTTTATAATAGAATATAAAATGTTTGTATATTTTATAAATGCGTGGAAATAAAAATATTAGTGTAGTTGAGATATGATTAGGCCTTTCCATATGACTGGCCGATCGAAAAAGCTCCTCGAATTGTCCGAACCCGTCGGCCGGATGCAAATAATGTTACCTAAGAGTTGGACTAGGATATTTTTTTTTCATCCGGAATCGAACCTGTTTGGCTCCAACTGAGCTAACCCCTGATGGGCCAGACTAGGATCTTAAAATGTGTTATTTTGACCTGTAAAATGTCTCTTTAAATTAAATTTCAGTTCAGATCGATTAATTTATGCAATTGATTTCCATACCCTGCCACTGGCCACATTGTGCATCTAAAAGGATGATGATGCATCGCCAAACCAATCGCCCCAGGCCTTGGCAGTTGGCACATGCTTACCATACGGAATGGAGAAGTATCAGTGTTCAGTGGCCACAACCTTTATGCCTAGCCTTCTTGACAAAACACAACACAAGGCATTGTCTTAACCAAGTTCTGTTCTCCAAATAACAAAAATAATCATCAATTATGCAGGGGTCTGGTGATCGGTTTCTCCTTGTAGCGAGTTATGAAAAAGGGGAAAGATGTACAAGCTTCTCTTTAGTAACTTTGCCGGGCCCAAGCTTTCCTTACAGAATTTAAGTAGCCGTCTCCATATGGACCAGATCCTTTCAGGCACACTTACTGTTCTATTCCAACCAGCCTTGTTCTATTACAACATTGTAGCTATCAGTGAAGAAAGTTACAATGTTGTCGTCACATAGGCTGCCCAATCATGGTTAATGCAAACCTTACCCTGCGAACAAAATTTAACAAAACAAAACTACAAAATATATGAGGATAAAAAGTGACACCAAAAATAACAACTACATTATAGATCACACATTTTCCCCCAAGTATAATTTCGGTTTCCGGAACTAGATAAATTAATAAATTATAAAGGAAATAATTTTTTGAATATCCTGAGAAACGATGGAAATCTATGAATCAACAAGCTAGGAAAACAGCATGGCACATAACGGTAGCCATCATGGCTCACAAATACCCACTACGCCTTCCGCTTAAGGGTATTGCAGTCAATGACAACTTCGAGTAGCTGGCTGCGTTAAGGTTGATCACAATCATATCTACAGACAGAAGACAATGGTGAGCTACCCCTCTGTCATTTCCCCCAAGAAACTTGAAACACGAGCTAACCTAGAAATTGAGATAAAAATAAGATAAACACTAAAAACCATATCAACTATTGCCCTTAAATAAATCAAGTCCCAAAAGCTATCTGTAAATCACCTTGACTTGTTAAAGGAGCTGCCAATCATCCTCATTGTTTTTATCCTCGATGCCTAAGTTGGCAATATCACATGTATAGTTCTGATAGTGGTGGTCTGTGTCATTGTGGTTCAAAGTATTGCGCGCTTTCGGAGTATCGGACACAGTAAATAATGGAGCACCATTAGATTCCTCAGCCAACTTGGTGGCCTGCTGACAGAAGTCATCAAAATCATCTCCGTCTCGACAATAAAACCCTATTGCCAATGATGGATCAATTGACTCGAGAGGAATGTGCCGTAACGTCTTGCAGTGGTATGATGATGTATCGGTGTCCAGTTTTTCTGTATTTATATCGACAGACTGCTGAACAAAATGAGGATCAAGGTAGACAGCCTTTGCATCCTGAACCCCAACGAGGTATGTCGAGGACCCAGGTTTCCCACCAAGGATTCCCAGGCTTTGTTTGAAGGTAAAAGTAGCCGCCAAAGACGGAATATATCTAGGATTAAGTTTGTCAAGACCAAGAACCAACGGTATAAGCAGAAGAATAGGAGCTGAGTCTGATTGTCCTTTTGAGAACTCTAGACATAGTCTAGAAGCATCTTGGATGTAAACTACCGGAGCCCCACCCCGCCCTCCATTCTCATCACCAGACACAACATAAACGGCCATGGGAAATGCGTGCTCAGCCGCGGAGTTGGCCAATTCTCTATCTGAGCAGGCAAGAGCTTCCCAAGCACGGCAAGCAGCATATGGCCCAGCCCATGAACCAGCAGCAAGACCAAAGCTTTTCCCAGCTTGAAGAAGATTATGAATTGAAAACTTAGCTGACTCCGAATCACCAAACAATTTCAGCAACTCCATGTACTCTTTTTCCATAGGAATCCGAGCTGGTTTTCTCCAAGCTCTACCTAATCGATGAAACAATAAAGCCTGAGCAACAAGCATCTGACTACTCCTCAACATACAACCCCAATGTTGATCAGAAGTATACTTCGAATCCCCAATCGCACTAAACCCTTTCCTATAAGTCACAAGTATCCTCGAAGAGAAATCACGCTCAAACGCAACAAGCTGCGACGAATCAGAATGCTCATCAATTTTATAACAAACTCCTAAAAGCCAAACATGACTAGTAGAGTTGGATAACCCCGTATTATTTCCACCAAGCATCCGCTCATGAAACCTTCTCACAGGAACAGCATCACATATAAACTTCTTCACAGCCGCTGTCCATGTCAAGCTTCCTTCACTCTGCCCCTCATCCTCCTGCAGCTAAAATAAAATCAGCACTCAAAAATCAAAACAATATTTACATAATTATCTACAATCAATCAAAATTCAAAACCCTAGGTCTGTAAGCAGCTATTGAAAATAAATTTATTAAAAAAAAAGGTCAACGAGGAGGGATCATAAGGAGACCTGGTTGGCGGCGGCAGGAGTCTGTGGATCGCTCTGATCAGCCGATCTGTAATCGTTCTTCATCGACATTTTCGTTGACGAAAAACCAAAGTCCGCACAGATCGGAGTCGATGCGGCAGCAGTTAATATTCAATAAATAAATAAACAAACAATACCAATTTCTGTAGGAAAACAGAAAAGAACAAAAAAGAAGGATTGAAATTGAGGTGAGAGGACAGCGGATGAGGCTGAGGGTATTCGTGAGTGGCGTGCCGGAAGTGTCGTGGTGGTGGTGTTTAACGTCAATTGTCGATGACGCTCGTCTTCCTTCATTCGATTCGATCTGGACGGAATGATTTATAAATTTAATTTAATTTATTGATATGATAATAAAAATTGGAAGCTGTGTTTCTGCATTACGTTTACGTCTCTCTAATCCCATCCGATTTTAATTAAGTACTCTAATTTTCATTACACCCATTTTTAGATAAATACTCCATCCGTCGCTGTTTTTAAAGAAAATTATAGTACGTGAAATAAAAGTAAGAAAGAAAATGTGTTGAATGTGAATAGATTGGAGAGAGTGTAAATGTGAAGAAAAAAAATTTCTATTTAAAGAAATGAGAAGAAAATTTTGAAATATGAAAAAGTAAATGAGAAAAAAAATATGGAAAAGAGAGAGTACTAAATATTTATGTGAAAGAAAGTACTTAATACTCTAATCAAAGTTCGAACCTCCTCTAACCAAAATCAAAGTAGGGCATCAAGTTCTTGCATTTACATCCAAATTTTGCAGGTAATTTGTCTTCATGTTTATGATGCTCGTGTCGGAGATTTTGTTTGCAGCATCGCAGTTCAGGTGATTGAATTTTTGATATATTTGTTTATGCATTTGATGTTTTGTTGTCACTTTTCAAATTCAAGTTGTCCAGAAATCACACACCCAAATAAATAAGTTGGAGTTAGGAACACAAATAATTTCAAAGGTCAAATCTGTTAAATGGCTTTTTTCCGGTTCCTCCAGCAGGGAATGAAGTTGTTGTACACTCCAGGCTTGAAAAGACTCTATCTTGTCCAGTGTCCGTTTTGAGTTATCATTTACGGCATCCTTGTTTGAAAATGGGGAAGAGGAAGAGCCTTTGTTCCATTTGAAGGATCCAATGCCTTGCTTTAGAAGAAAAGAAAATCGCATGCTTGGTGTATCGGTTGCTGTTGGTTTATCTGTGGTAGGTTTGACCTTGGCTTTAGCGGAGGATGTTGGTGCCATGTAGCTTGGAGCTGAGAATGGTGGACAACTGTTGAGGCTGTCGTCCTCTTTAATTGTTGGGTCGAATGGGGACTTAGCTCCGGTTGGTTTAGGCTTTGGGTATTTTGGTTTGTTTGGGGTTTTTAGCTGTGTGATTCTTCCTGTTGTTGGGGTCTGAGATGGTTTCCATTGCGGGATGAATGATGATTTGGTGGACTTTGTTGTGAGTGATTCGTATGAGTCGGATTCGAATGTGTGTTGCTTGTGGTTTCTTGATTGGGGCTGTGGACTTGGAGTTGTACTTGTTCTGCTTGGCAAGGCGGTTGTGGCTGGTGTGGGATGATTTGGTGGTCTTAACGCGGGACTTTCTTGAAGCTGTTTGGATGGTAAGGCTCCAGCCAATTCCACCACCAGGGGAAACTGCCTGAGCGGTGGTCTGCAAAATTATCTAGCGGAGACTTTGGAGATCCTTTCAGCTGCTGCATTAGGATATAAGCACATCTTAGCGCCAAACATGGATAGTATGGAATGATGATTTTGTGGCTAACACTTGAAAGTACCGAGTGTGGATAAGCATAGGCCATGGCTCGTTCTCTGTTGACGCCTGCCTCCCTTTTCCTTTGCATTCTTGATTCAATCTCTTCTTTGGTGAGAACACTGTCCTCCCAATCGGTATTACCTGACACGGACTGTAGAGAAACTTTCAGTCAGAACGGAATTAATTTTTTCGCCCGTAAGAAATGGAACCTTACCATGTAACCTCTGTAGACTGCTTGGATCTTGGTTGCTGATACATAACGGTATGTGAGAGTTGGCTCAGGTCTATAGCTGTTAGATGGACAGTTTTGGACGAGGAAGTTTTTGGCAGAGAGACATTTGGAGAAATGTTCCTAATTGAAGATGTTTTTGGAGAAGCAACCCTCGGAGAGGTAGCTCTAGGGGAAGCAACAGCTCTTGGAGAGCCGATTCTGAGTGAACCGTGGCGTGAAGAAGTCGTCCTTAGATGTACATTAGTTTTCTGTGGATGTTTTTCTGATGGTAGCGACTGAGGCCTGTTCAGAACCTTATGATGCTCTCTTTCAACATCCCCTAATATTTTATCTATGCTGCTTGGCTGCCGAAAAATGGGAATGAACGAGCTTCCTTCTCTGAGGTTCGGTTTTGCCTTTCTGCTTCTTTTTTCTAAATATTCCTGCAATTCATAGAACTAAAATGTTTGATTGTGCTTAAACAGATTTGCTAAATATGAGTATAAATTGCTAGAAGTACGCCACTACAGAGGAAGTATACTCGCGTTTGGCTTTTCCTTTGAACTATAAAGGCCTTCTTGATTGCTTCTATCGGACTTCCTTTCCTTCCCATGTCTGCAGCATCTACTTCGTGTTATGCTTTCGTGATAAAGACCTTCAGGCAATTGATGCTGCAAAAGAGCTTAGTTTTTAGCTGGCTCTTATCTTCTTATTAATATGAAGAAGCATCATCTATTCGGCCATTCAGAGGTTAAATCATTATTTGTTCCTCATTCTGTTCTGATAAACAGGACTCGTGGGCCTATGAGCTACACATTTCGGTACGTAATTCCACAAAAAGAAACTGTTTAACTAGTCTTGTATAACATGTTCCAAGTCTATTCATCCGAAGATGATGGTTTTCGAAGAATTCAAGGAATAGCTGCCTAATACCTGTATTTTCTAACTCTTATAATTTACCAAATGACAAAACAGGTCTAGCAGACCAAAAGACTGGAAGTAACTTATCAAAACTGAAAGCTTTTTTACCTCCAGTCGTATGAAAATCTGCACAGATCAGATCAGCGACTCTCCGCGCAGCTTTATCCCCAAAGCTCTTCGCCATTAGGCTCATTGCAGTTTGAGGGAGCATTTACTTTCTCTATCATGTTGGTGCAACAGAGATGAGAATTTTGAATCTGGTTAAGTTGACTATTCATCTATATTCTTGAATGTGCTTTCCTTTTCTTTCTTTTTTTCTCCTTTTGCCAATTTTAATAGTTTTATTTTTCGCTTTGGATATGATGATGCTTATAAGAGTCGAATCTTTAGCAAAAAGTAAAACCTGATTGTGTTTACATTTACATTTTGGACTACATATTTATTGAACATGCTGCTGTAGGACAGAGCTGTTTATTAGAGCATGTTTTGCTATCTGAGGGCCATATTTATTGATTATGCTTCGCTACAGATGATGTAATTAGTCTATGATTGTCAGTACAAATCGTACAATACTATCATAGGCGATAATGATGTACTTTATGGATATTTATGTTCTATACAGGTAATAAGCATACGGCAGTCGGCATGCAGTGACGCTTTCAAAAGGTTTTCATGAGAAAGGAAAAATAATACTCAGCGAAAACAGGAGTAGGGGAACTAATCTACTTCGACGCTTTTTATTATTGTAGAAACGTGTAGAGGTATGGCATGGGATATCTGGATTTTCTTAGGTAAGTGGCTTGAAACAAGTTTATGTATTTTCATGGTTCGTTCGAAATATTTGGTCGAGGATCGGACATACCTGAACTCAAACTTCCGGTTACATATTTGACATAAAATTTATCATTTGTTTTGTTTTATTCACCCTTGCAATGCTTGCATATTTTCATGTAGACATTAACGGATTGGTGAGACCAGGGCTATATAAGAGAGCAATGGAGCAAAAGCAAAAAAGAAACAAAAAAGGATTCGCAGGAAGAAGATGGAGAACTAAAAGGGTCCAAGGGAAGGACATTTTGGGGCATTCTTGAATTAGAGTATAAGCTAACCAAAAGATTCCAAATAAAGAAATGCAATTGCACGCATGAAGTAGATTAGTTCATTAGATTTGCACGAATAAACAGATTTCACGCATGAGTGCGGGAGAAATGAAAGAATCCTATATGGAGAGTAAAATTTCAGGTTTGAACATTTGACCTTGAGGAGTCTTTTTATCCACTCCATTAGCTGATCTGCATTCCTAAATATCGCAATTTGACAACAACGTTGTAGCCGAACTCAGACAACAAGCTTGAATTCGATGTTGACCCCATTTTTCATTTACATAATTTTAGTTTAAATCTACAACATCAGATAAAATGTTGGAAAGAAGGATTGAAAGAAATTTCGATAAAATATTTACCTCAAAGATTTCTTTACCTCAATCTCTGATTCTTCACAAGGGTGTGTAATTAGAAAGCTAAAAATAGTATTTCTAAAAACTAAGAGAGGCCGAATTGTAAATTAAAGAACGCTAGGGTTCGGGCTGGAGGCGATCAAACGGGCTCAATCTTTATCATCGTTTACGACGCCGACGATCAAATTCGCTCAAAATCCGTCCCCGATTCGTTCAGTCGCCTGGTACTCGAAATACCGATCGTTACGCTTGGTCGCCAAATTGCGCGATCTTCTCAATCATGGTACGTTTACTGTACCGATCGCGTCGTTTTTGGTAATCGATCTCATAAATCTTGGGTTTGTTTGAGAATTATTTGGATTTTTCATTGTTGTTGTTGAATTTGGATATTGACTTGGGAAGCGTTTTCAGGTTCACTTGCAGCCGGATCCTTTTTTGAATGAACTCAGCAGCATGTTTGAGCGGAATGGAGAAAAGGGTTCTGTTTGGGTTAATTTTAAACGATGTAAGTTTAAGCTAGTAGATGATTTGAGTGCATTGCAAAGAGAATGGATTGTTGTTTTATGTTTGGATTGTAGTAACTTGTGTGACTTGAACTTTGGTTGTGTGTAGCGTCGTTGAAGTCTAAAGTGGTCAGAAACAAGATGAATACAAAGGGGGAACCTATTGAGTACAGATGCTTAGTTCGAGCCACTGATGGGAAGAAGAAAATCGCTACTTCGGTAATGAGTTTTAGCTGAAGAATCTTTTGTCCTTTATAACTAAAAATTATGTGGTTACAATGTTTCACCCATTGGACAGGGTGCTGTGAACTCACACAGTATCCTAGATTAGTCATTGCGCATGATCGTGACTTATGGATGATTTAATGATTTGGTTGTCGGGATTCGTTATAATGCATAATCATTGAATATTTAACGAGGAGGTTGGTACGATTATCGCATATTGTCGCATCCAAACTTGTCAGTGATCATCTCCGAAACTAACTTAACTGGATTGCAAAGTCTATGTAAATAAGATTTAACATCATATATTGCGAGTGAGATCAATGTGCTTAGTCAGGATCAAGGTGCAGAAAAGCATGAAACTATTTTCTGAGGTTAACAAGTTTGATTGAATTTGAAAGTTTATATTTGTTTAATGATTGATCATCGGGCTGGTTATCTGTATCATTTATTGTTATTGTGCATTCAGGTTCTTGATATATGCTATATGCGTGTAAAATTGAAAAACCTATGATGTTTATCAAATATTTATAATACTAAAATATGTCCAGTTTTCAAGTCAACTTGGGAGCATTAGTAGTATGCCATATTAGCTTGCCATTCTGGCGGCAGTTTAGTGCTATTGCTCGTTATGGAACCGTGATCACTTTAATATTCTGTGCACATTCAGATTTGTATCCAAACAGAGTTGGCCGTTTCTTATTTGCAATGCTTAATGATGTGTAAGTTTCAATAATTATTTTTGATAACTTCAAAGTAATCGTTTGGAAGGTCCTTCGTTGGTCAGTCTTTTATTGGTAAATATCTTCCTGTGCTAGACTCAAATAACAGGAAATTGTTTTCTTCTTTAATCTTGCCAACTGTTATGTATCTGAACTAATCTTACGTGTTTGTCTTATCAGCTCGGCGCAAAGGACTACCTTCGTTTCCAAGCCTCTTACAACACAATCCTGAAGGCCCGCATGACATCTTTAAAGAAAAGGGAGCGCAAAGAGAAAAGAAAAGCTGCTGAAGTAAAACAAACATAATTGATTAATACTATCAGCAATGGCCATTTAGACTGAAGTATAATGCTTATGAGCTTTACTTTACCATACAATGTGAAATTTTGGCATCACCTTTGGTCAAGAGTTTTTATTTAATATTTTATGATTCTCACCTAGCTGCATTCACGGTTTCTTTACTTTGCCTGTAAAGATCTAGCCTTTGAATACCCAGTCCTTGGAATTATAGTGGCTGGTGGAATTAAATTACGCCAAGGTGAACTGGAGATCAGGGAAGGGAAGAATGTTTTTATGATACTCATAAAATGATATACATTGATGAAACATGAAAAGCTATATGTTACGCTGAAGAGTCCAAATCGGTGGGCTGGGGACACAATATCAGATGTTTTTAGTTCCGAGAAAATCATGGAGAACATTTCCCATTTGGTTCAAACTGAAGTTGTCTTGTCTGTTTGTCTATGTACTGTCTCTTTTTTCGAAAATATGTTGTCAACATCTTTGTATTATTATTATTGATATGTGATTTTTGCTGGCAGATGACATAGACTGAACACAGCGGTCAGTCTGCAAAAACCGGAGTTCATTTGAATCAGTAATGCATACCTGTTCGTTACAGGTCATTCGAATCTATAGAGGCAAAGAGCATGTGGAATTCGAATATACTGCGAGTTCTTTTTAGTTTTAATTTTCAGGTTATTTGTTATTAGGCCACAAACGTTGAACTGATACAACATTCATGATCCGACTTCATAAGAGTTGATTGCAGATTGGTCCTATTCCAACCAGAGATGACGTTGGAAAGGAGGTCATTACTACAAATATGGCTACTGAGAAAGTGTTTTACATCGATTCTAATGGTAGAGATTTCCTCAAACGGGTATGATGGCTCGTCTCTTTTGCAATATGCTTTTTCCAATGAAGGGTTTTTTCTGTTGATAAAATGTTTCACTCCGCAGCAAACTTAATGTCTGTAACTTGCCAAGCGCATACTGAATGATGATGATAGAGGAGAGGAGAACCACTTGATGATACTTGCCAAGGAATTATACGGTATGCACCCATCGGCCTTATGACCAGCACGAGTTTAAATTTCTTGAACAAGTTTTATTAATTTTCATCTTCATTTTCAGGTTCGAGGAACTTATTACATGAGCGCTAACAAACTTGG
>JAWWMW010001422.1:136891-149000 GCA_035048345.1 Echeveria elegans
AAGTTCAACATTGTCAATTTTTGTGTGTTCATTCAGCGCACAAGTTGTAAAGTTTTAGTTTGGCATGTAATGTAGATATGACGTTAAGTATGAAGAAACAGAAAAATACTTTAAACTAGGAGGATTAGTGTAAACACTTGTTTACTTCCTTGGATCACAATGAGAATGGAGAATATGGAGAATGAGCCCATTATGTAGAGTTTTAGGCTTCGCACATGCTAGCATTGAGCTCAGGACAAAAATGATCCACGAGTCTCCTGCAGGTAAGCCTGATAGTTAACTACCTTGTTTTGCCATTTATAACATTTAAAGGCCATGCATCAGTGTTTGTCGTTCATTTTAATCAAGACTTGTTAGAGTTCCTTAAAATGGCACAAAAACTCTACTCCTATTTAGATACATTATTTTCATATTTTTTCCAAAATTTGAATGCCCCTTGGATTCTATCAGAGGTAGTAGGAGTGAAACTCTTTGATCCAAAAAAAAAAAAGTGATGATGAATTTTTGCACTTACAAGAAGTTTGACAAAATTTTAGAAATAAATGAAGAATGACAAGGCTATTGATCAAAGATGAGCGTGTCCCTGTATGAAAGCCTAAAACAAGATCCCTTGGGGCCTTCAATAATATATTACAAGGATGGAGGAAGTATTTTGCCATCGATCCAAATTCCATGATTTTTTTGACCCCTCATTCTCAAACTAGTCGCTCTTGCTTGGTTTTTTTTGTATTCGGATTGTCATCACAACTGTCAAACTGTGCCATACTCTTGCTGATGTGGAACCCTAGGCTAGACATCTTGCGTAGGCTTTCGGTACTTGCATTCAAACTGGAGTACAAACAGAGTCCTCAGTGGTTCCTGCAAATACACCATTTGTTTTCATTTGTAATTGACATTCTAAGTTATAAGAAATATATTATTATTATTTTATATTGAGATACTGTCACTCTGATATGAATTCAAATCATCAGAGTAAAAGTTGGTATCAACGTACAAACACTTATATACTCACCACTACGATGCAACTGGTTATCATTTTGAACCAAATACAAGGAGAAGTGATTTTTATTATTATTCACCTTGACAACTATCTGCGGAGCAAGTCAGCGGGCAGGCCTCGACATGCTTTTGCAGCCACTTCTGATGAGAGTGCATCCCAAATTCCATCAGAAGCAATTACAAGCCTTCCTCCTGCATTTGATAACTTTTATGCCAAAACTCGTTTAAGTCTAGAGGTTTAAATAGCTGTTTGGCGCTTGAGTAAAATACAACTTAACATTGACACCGCTATGCCATAATTTATTTTTCTTATGGTACAGGAACTATGCACTCCCCAACATCCATATCACCAATAGATCGCGAAAGGCATAATCCACCAGGCCACAACCTAGTGTCACGACCCAATTATTTGGATTTTGAGAAATGAGGTTTATCCGGCCCAAAAATGAAGAAGAGGCCCAACCCAAGTTCCAAAAGAGTGTGGAACTCTTTACCCTTGTAAATATTTAGATATTTTGGTAGGAATATTCTAGAAATATGCTATGAGTTTTCTAGACATGTAAATAGTAGCCGTTGGATCGAAATGATCCCAACCGTCCATTGAGGAGGTGTAAGTGTATAAATAGGGGAGGAGTCATTTGCTCCAAACCATCCAAGCAATACAAATCATTCTCTCAAACTCTCAAGTGTTCTCAAGCTCTCTTGCATTCTAAGTTCTCTTGTTGCTTTGCGCATCAAGTGATCTTCGGGTAGGCTGACTTAGCTAGTTTGAGTGGAAGTTCTAGCTGATGCCGCACGACTTAGTTGGGCAAAACCTAAGTCCGTGACAGTGTGGACTGCGCAGGATCAGTCCTCCCATGTGCTGCTATTGTACTCTCTGCAAATTCATAATGGCTTAGGTACAAGTATCTCACATTCCTGGAAAATTGACGCTGAGTTGCCCAATATGAAATCAACACTTCCAACTATTCGACAGTTCACGGAGTGAAAATGCATAAAGGGTGTATTTTGATTCCCAATAAATTCAGTCTTGAATCATTGACTGGTCCCTAGATGACCTAAACGATACAGCCGTTTTCTCTTGGCTTTCTGGATCTTCATTTGTAGTGTATGACGTGTTCTTTCCCGTTACGTCCCTCATCATAAATCCATCTCCATCGATCCCTGAAAAATCCAATATTTCCACACACACACAAATCAGTATCAAAATCACAACTTTCACAAACCCCAAATCATCAAAACTTAACACAAAATTCTGAGATACAAAATCTCACCGAGAGCGGCAGATACATAAGCAGAAATACCCTGAATCCCAACCAGCATTTGGTTTGACTTTTGAGGACCATGAACAACAACAGTCAACAGGCTCCCAAAACCAATCTCTCTCTTCCATGCCATGACGTCGTAATGGGCTTGTTTCAATTGGCCCATTCTGACTCGGCCCAATATGAATCTCCTAAACTCGCTTGATCGATCGGCGATCTCCTCAGCTACCGATCAGTCGATTCGAAACTCTTTATCGATTTAATTTCTTTGTATTTCACGAATCGTGGAGAATGATTCGATAGTTAGGGTTAGTTAATGGCGAGCAATAGAAGCTTCTCGAACACCAGAGCGTACAAGTCTCGGTTTAAAAAGTCGTCTCCGATCCACGTGGCGGTGGGGATAACGCTGGTGTTTGGGATTTCGATTTTGGTGTTTTTCTTGTGTACTGGAGATGCGTTGGATGCTGAAAAGGATGATCTTTTGGTCATTGAGGAAATTCAAACTCAGACTCCTGAAGTTGAAAATGCAGATGTGCGATTTTGTTGTACTATTGCTTAGTGATTTAAATTGATCAATATGTTTGATTAACTTTTTTTTTTGGGTGAAAATTGTTGCGTGCAGAATTCAGAGAAGCTGTGGAGTCATCCATTCAGCAATGGATTGCATCAGTGTCTTAAACCAACCAGTAAATATAAAGGTTTGGGTTAAAGCGCGTAGCAAAGCAAAGTAAGAAGTAGAGTGGGGTTCGTTAGCTAGTTAACATTGTTTTTGTTACTCCAGCTGCAGAAGGGTGGGATCACTACCTAACAGTGCGAAGCAATGGAGGACTAAACCAAATGCGCACTGGTGTAAGTTTGTATATGATTTTCTGTTTCTTTGGTGTTCAACTACATTAACATTGGAATGCGACTGAAGATTCGGAAAATTGACAGTTTTGATTGATGTGATAAATATTACTTTTAAAATCTAGCACTCGTCTTTTGTTGCAAAATTTAGCTTCTCTTTTGTTTTTCGGTTAAAGTTTGAGGCGCAATTAAATTTCCTTCCTTTTCATATCTGAACTGCAAGTGTATATCTTCGTTGCTAATAATGTTCCCATGCGGCCATGCTTGAATGTATTTGCAGATATCTGATATGGTGGCAGTGGCACGCATCATGAATGCAACTTTAGTGATTCCTCAGCTCGATAGACGATCATTTTGGCAAGATTCGAGGTTGCGTTTGATCGTGATCATACAATATGTTTATCCACGGCGACATTATCTTCAATTTTATGGCTTACTTTTGTGAATCAATACAGTACTTTTTCAGATATATTTGATGAAGCTCATTTCATCAAAAGCTTGGAAAGGGATGTAAGGGTTGTGAAAGAACTTCCTAAGGATCTGGATTTAGTTCCTCGTGCTAGGAAACATTTTACATCCTGGGCTAGCATGGGTTACTATGAAGAGATGAAAGTTCTTTGGAAAGATTTTCAGGTATGCTTCCTGATGCCACAAGTTTTCCTACTGGCTCCATGGTCAAATGCTTTATGCTTTTTATCTGCTGAGTTAATCGAGTGCTTACAGTACCTTCTTGTGCAGATTCTCAATGTGGCAAAATCAGATTCCCGGCTTGCAAACAATGATTTGCCTTTGGATATTCAAAGATTAAGATGCCGTGCTTTATATCAAGCCCTTCGATTCGCTCCACCAATAGAGAATTTAGGAAAGGTGATCGCTCTCTGCTGACAATTTTTATGTAAATTTGATGCATTCCATTATACTACTTTATCTATGTTTTGTGTTGGTATGTTGAAAGGTTAGAACATGACATAAATAGCTGTTACATATATGCTGTAGTACAATGCAGCGTACTAGAGGCCATTAGTTTCCTTCAGTTTAAAATATGTTTTGAGCTTTACATGATGGTCTCACAGAAGCTGGTGGAGCGTTTGAGATCACGAGGAGGGAAATATATCGCACTTCATCTTAGATACGAGAAAGACATGCTGTCTTTTACTGGTTGCACTTATGGGCTAACGGACGAAGAATCAGAAGAATTAAGAATTATGAGGTATAGTAAGTGCAACTGTACTCTGATTGTTTAACTTATGCATTGGCATTGCTGATCAATGGTGCCTTGTCACCGCGTGACCTTTTACTTTAATTGAAACCAAATTCATACCTAAGGCCTAGGGTACTAAACATACGAAGTTGAGTTTGTAAAAGTAAATAAACTGCACAGAGATGGAAAACGCGTGTATTTGGTATGAGAAACACAAGATAATTCTTCTTTATGATAGGATTCTCCTTACAGGGAGAAGACAAGCCATTGGAAAATTAAGAAGATCAACTCAACAGAGCAGAGGATAGGAGGCTCTTGCCCTCTCATACCAAAGGAAGTTGGGATTTTCCTTCGCGCACTTGGTTACCCCTCATCGACATTGATTTACATTGCAGCTGGTGAGATATATGGGGGAGATACTCGCCTTTCAGAGTTGAAAGCTCAATTCCCAAATTTGATTTTCAAGGTATTATTAGATTTTTAAATTAAGTTAAATATCACGCAATATATATTCTGTGTGTCCCAATATAGCGCTGTTGATGCAGGAGACACTTGCAACAAAAGACGAGCTTGGAGCTTTTTCTAATCACGCATCTCAAAGTGCAGCACTTGATTACATCATTTCTGTTGAGAGTGATGTGTTTATCCCGTCCCACTCAGGTAATATGGCAAGGGCTGTGGAGGGTCATCGCAGATTCTTAGGCCATCGGAAGACTATAACACCAGATAGGTACAGACTACATACACCAATATAACATCGTGTACTATCACCTGTTTCATTACTAATAAACATATTAGGTCTGAAGTTTGACTAGATTCATCATCTTTCGAATTTGGAAGTAGTGGGAACTCAAACCTTGTGCTCTATTCCTGGCATTTCATAATTCCTTGTCTATTATTGATTGACCTTTGAGGTAAACTGTGCATGGTTTATCCAAACATTTTATCTTTCAAGATTTTTGGATTATTATGGTCCATGACATTTTTTCTGTAGATTATAAGAGTTTCTTGAGTAGCTGAGCTATGAATGGTTGATTTCATTTCATTGGAATGCAAAAGCTCCAATCACAAAATAGTTGCGACCTGGAAATGTGTGTAGGTCGCATTTTGATAAATAATGACTCTACGCATCTTTCTTACCGTAGGAAAGGGCTCGTTGAAATTTTTGATAAATTGGAGGCTGGGGAGATACAGGAAGACTCATTGCCATCTCTCATCATACCTATGCATAGAAAAAGGTTGATAATTAGATTCACCTCTTCTTCCTTTTTCTGTGCGAGCGGGAACCATGATTCAAAATTAAAGCTTAAATGCCATCATAGAGAAACACATTTTCGGCCACCTCTTGTGTTGATAAGTAGTTATCATGCGCTGTGTTTTGACAGATATTAACGATCTTATCTGATTTGAACATTGGATTTTTTCCCCCTGTGTACAGGCAAGGTGGACCTAGAAAAAGAGGAGTAGCACCTCCCAGAGTAAAAGGGAGAGCAAGATTTAGGAGTGAAGAATCCTTTTATGAAAACCCATATCCTGAGTGTATATGCAAAACAGAGAAAGATACAGACAACAGCCACACATCTATTTGATGGATTGAAAGAATCTCGGGATCGGAGGCCCTATACAGATGAATCAGAAAAATCTCACAACTTATCGAAATCTCGACAGGCTCAGTGGCTGAATGGCAACTGGCAACACCCACTGCTATCTGCTTCTTAAATTAAATCTTTTTCTCCTCATTTGCCTATTGCCAAAACTGTGATTTGGTTTTTGATCACGCAGCTGATGATAGGAAGTCATTAACATGATTCTTCTGTGATTCTGTCGAGTGCTGGTGAATCGAGGCAAATGTAAAGAAAAGCGAGTATAGCTATAAGATTGCACAAATAATCTTTGTAATCGGATGACCTTCAAGGCCATCCATTGTTGCTTGTTATCATCGCATTCATGATAGCAGTGTAGGCAAAGCTGTCAGTCAGCTTTGAGAATCACATTTGTGAGGAGGACATGGATATCCAAACACTTTGTGAAACACTAACCATTGATTAAAGCCAAAAGTAATTAAGCTCTGTTTTTCCCTAATTTCTGTGATTTATTTAAACTGCTTACAAATAAATAAATATAAATAGAGAAATAACTGGGCTTTGATTCTGGCGTGTAGCGCAAGCGATTGCTCTCTTGAGTCACCATGGAAGACGACGACGGTAGCAGCAGCAGGTCGGCTATGATGTTCTTCGCGGACCACGATCTCTGCTATGCGGACATCCTTCCGCCGGTCGAGTTATGATGATCTTGTTTTGCATTTCTGCTTCCGTCTATGATTTTGGTTAACTGCGACGCAATAGGTTCGGACGCGGATCGAACTAGCTGTGTTGAAATTCCTTAAGGCTCCATTGTGGAAAAAAAAATGAGAAAAATAAAATTGAAAAATAATTTTTTCATGAGAAAGTAGTAATAAAAAATTTGATAAAATGCAGAAAAAAAAGTATTATAATATGACATTATAATTGATAATTACAGATAAAAAGTATTAAAAGCACTTTGTTAACGGAAAAACAAGTAACGAAGGGTTCTAGTCCATTTTCTATGTTCCACATACCGTTGCGTTTGTTTTGAAACGTAGATTCAAAATTCATTCGCCTATTTTTTTTAGATTGTTTGATTTCGTAGATTCAGAGTCTCATTCATGCAGAACGGTTTAATTAAAGTCTGTCAGCAGAGATGAAAAAGTGACCCAATGCGAAAGCCAGCGTGGCCTGTGGACTTGGATAGTGTAAAGAGCATCAAATCATGGTCAGCAGGAGCAACACGAATGCAAAGTCATGGACAAGCATTCGTGTTCTTGATTCTTTGCCAGCAACGACTGGCCCTTTAATGGATCCATCAGGATAGTTTGGGCAGCAAACCAGCTCTATGTATGGTCCATCTTTGTCGTAAACAGTTGCATCACCTCAACAGGGATGAATGCACAAGGTCCGCGACCTCCGGATACCCCTAAGAAGAATAAAAACAGAGATAACGGCATTGAATAATCCTGTCGAAAATTAAATGTATCTTATGTCGAAAAACTAAGATGTAGGCCAGTTTTTGCATAGATAAACTTACCGGCACGACACTGACAACATTAACAGGCTCACCGTCACCGCGATGAGCATAAGGATCTGTAAGAGCATACATAGCGGCATGAAGTAAATGAGTCGAGCCAATTCCAACAACAATGAAATTATCATTCGTCACAGCATTCCCCACAAGTGAGTGCAATCTTCTAATTGCTTCAGTAAGTAGTGGCTCAGTGAACCAGCAGAAGTCTTTGGCCGAGAAGTAACTCAAACTCTTCCCTCCGGGTATCCCTCATCACCCATCTTCGCCCAGTAAGGCTCTCACGTAGTTTGGTCACCCCTGCATTCAAAAACAAGGTGAATTGCACTACACTACCCACCACCATTTCTTTCAAATGTCGGACATTTCAGAATATGGAAGATATAAAAAGACGACTTACTGTTCCATGAGCATCTGAAGATATGTGTGGGGACATTCACTTCTGCAGTACTCTTAGATTTGGCGTCATGGCAGCTATTAATGACTTGTGCCGCTTTCGTTGTATCTTTGCAGCTTCCTCTCTCAATGGATACAATTCTGGAAAAAAGAAAAATTATGCAGATCAATCTGCATTTGATGTGGCTGCTGCATATATAAGAAAATCTAGGGTTAGAAAAGATGCATGTACTGATTCTGAGTTCACGTGATACATTAACTTGAAAATGTCAAACGTATGGAAAGCATTTTAAGCAATTCCCCTTTTCTTCAGTTTGATCGGTAAATAGTCAAGTTCCTTATTTTTAGGTTCAGTTACAAGTCACAGAGATGAAAATATAGCGAATAATAGCATGCTGTAAAACACTTCAAGAACAGGCTAAGCAAAATCTCAGGCATGCTGATTAAGTTAAAAAAAAAAAGACCAATTTAATCTGTTCACATGGCTCAGGGTAAGTAAAACTTTTATATGGGATTACCTGGATGACAATTGGGCAGGACATTCTTGGAAAAAAAGGGCTGGCTTCGTCGTCTGAAGCAAAAAAAAAGAGTAAGAGATTCCAGACAACAATCAAGCCAATGTTTCTTTGATAGTATAAACTATTCATGCACCCTAAGAACAGAACATTGGTATTTGTCTGGCTACTAATGCACAATATCTGCATATGCCAGTGAGAATGTGTACCTTAACTCTGCGGCATAACTGTCAAGTATGCTTGTCCGCTAATTCTTCCATTTCAAAACACACAGTGATAGAACAGTCGATGACATTCGTTCGCCAAACAAACCAAAAAGTCCATGAAGCATGCTGGAAATCAACGTAAGAACATTAGGTATACAAACATCTGCCAGAAAGCAAGCCAACCTAGAGGTATAGAAACATCTGTCATAAAGGAAGCCAATCCTCGTACACTTTTGGCCATTTGGTGTGGTGGCAAAGCAACCCAATTATCACAGAAAAAAGACATGCAGCAGTGTACCTGAATGAAACTTTCGTAAGTCCAGTTTACACAATTAAGGAGTTTATAAACAAGCTGCATAAATATTCATAGATCGAGTCAAAGAAAGCAAATGATTATTCCTGAAATTCAGCCAAGAAGATATTCCGCCACTCTGACATACTCAGGGAGCACACAGCATGGGTTGTTACTCAACATGACATCTCAAATAAGAGAAACAAACAGGAGTTATATCAGCAATAACCAGAAAGCACCCCTTTGAACTCTGTCATAAAAGGAAACAACACCTGCTTAATTTTCACAAATAGTAAAAGGAGGAAGTAAACATGAAACTCATGGAGTCTTATTTGGTCATGTACCATTAAGTGGATGATTCAATGTTCCAAAAAGAATCTTTTACCAAGTCAAGGAAAGGAGATACCAAATTGAGAAGCCAGACTTGAGATACCTCCGAAGTCACAGCATCTATTTCAATTTGTCATTTTTATGAATGTTTCTGAGGATGCAAACAGCTTTAAATTTCAAACTAGTAGCCAGGAAAAGTTATAATATGAAAGCAAACATCCAGCTACTGACCTATAAGGCATCACTGACTTTCAAGCTTTGCCGTCCTAAGATCAGCAGAGCAGCAAGACTCGGCAGAGGTGTTCCAAAAATTTACTACTCATCCTTAACAATTGAGACACTTGTACCTGCTCATACGGTTCTCCAATTCTCATCTTGTCACAGTATGCATGAGAAAGTTCAAAAGCTTCAGCCTTCAAACAACAGAAAGAGTTACATGCGTGATTTTCATTTCCATCTTGCTATATATTACTAACTGCATCATGTTTTCAACTATTGTAAAACATCCATGTTTGAAAATAAGAAATGAAACTGGCACGTCACCATCGAAAATACCATTGGTGTAAATTACCTTTTTGATCTTTAAGCCTGTATAAGTTCACATAAACTCTTTACTTCCTTACCATCTTCTTCCTGCCATTGAGCTCATAGCTTATCAGTCTGATTCAAAAACATGGAAAAAGCTATGGAGATGGAGGACTCAAATCCAAACATTGAACGTCCTAAATTTGCTCTGCCAGTGGGCAGTGAGAACAAAGCGACAGTGTTCGGAGTGTATTCAGCAGCAGCCCCTCATATGAGAGCATTTCATATGTCTTGGTTACAATTCTTTGCATGCTTTGTATCCACTTTTGCTCCTCCTCCTCCCTCGCTTCCTATAATACGTGACAATCTCCATCTCACGTCAGGTGACATAGAATGCGGGGATTGTATCAGTTTCAGGAGCTGTGTTTGCTATGGGAGCAGCCTGTGATCTTCTAGTTGGACCTCGTTTAGCATCCGCCTCACTCACGCTCCTCACGGCCGCAGCAGTTTATTTTACTTCCATTGCTTCAACCCCCACTTCATACCTCTTGGTGCGCTTCTTCACAGGTTTCTCCCTTGCCATATTTGTCTCAACTCAATTTTGGATGAGTTCCATGTTCTCAACAAAGGTCCACCGTACTGCAAATGGTCTTGCTAGAGGGTGGGGAAACTTAGGTGGCAGCTTATCATGCCCCTTGTCTTTGGGTTATTCTTGACCTTGGTGCAATAAAATTCACAGCTTGAAGAATCGCATTCTTCATCCCTGCTCTGTTTCAGACCTTGTCTGCTATAGCAATCATGCTTTTCGGACAAGATTTGCCTGAGCCCTGAGGGGAACTACAGAAATCCGGAGATAAGGCCAAATATAAAATTTCCAACATGTTATATCATGGAGTCGCCGACTACCAAGGATGGATCTTGGCCTTGACTTACAGCTACTGTTTCAGAGTAGAACTTACAACAGCCAGCATAGTTGCTGAATACTTCTTTGACAGATTCGACCTGAAACTACATACTGCTGGACCGACAGCAACAAGTTTCCGGCTGACCAATTTCTTTTTGCGGTGTTGTTTCAGATATAATGTCAAAGAGATTTGGAATGACAGGTAGGAGGTTATGGAGTTTGTGGGTGGTGCAGACCTTCTGTGTTACTTTGGGGAAGTTTGAATCTCTAGGTGCTTCAGTGGTGGTGATGCTCATCTTCTGTGTTTGTCCAAGCCGCATGTGGCCCTTACATTCGGTGTGGTTCCTTTTATTTCCCGAAGGTCAGTATTTTTACTTTGCTCCTACTTCAGTCCATTGCACTGCAGCTGAGAGACAATTACAACAAAATGAAAAATCACATACTCGTAATGGACTCTCAGATTACGATGATTATTTACCTGTGTTTTCTTCGGGAAATATTCAAACAGGTCCCTGGGGCTAATATCTGGAATGACAGGAGGCGGCGTTACTTACTCAGTTTTGAGGAACTAACGCCCTGTTTGGTTGGTTGCGGGGAAAAATTAAAGAAAAATGATTTTCTCATGAGAAAGTTGTAAAGAAAATGTGATCTCAATTTGCCTATTTTTTATATTTTTTTCCCTTACAACCAAACACATAATTTCATTTTCACTCGAAATTTTCCTTTCCTCGCAACCAAACGGAGACTTAAGTCCTAGAAGGAAACAGGTATAACATACATGGGAATCATGATGTACATTTCAACTTTGCTATTCATTTACTTCCCGCAATGCGGTGGAATGTTCTGCGGTCCATCAAATATAGCAAATGCCACAGAGGATTACTACATGAGTGAACGGAGCTCAAAGGATAAGGACAAAGTCTGAAATTTGCTGAAAATAGCAGAAGTGAAAAAAACAATAGCCTGTGCCGAATCAAACTGATAAGAACACGTTTAATGATCCTTAGTTAAATCATTCAGTTTGCTACACTTCAGTTCAGTCACTTCCCATGTTTTCTATTTTGATATAATATATTCTCATTTCACAGATCTCAACTTTCATCCACTTTTGAGTTTATATAAGTCCGTAAGAGAACATCAAAACAGATACAAAAATGCCCGCGGCAACCATTTTATTTTGAAAACTACGGATAGCAGTAGCACAACACAAAAGTTGAGTAACCTTTAAAAAATGGTATGCAATGAACTAACGCAAAACAAATAGTACAATTTAAGCCTTACCAGACTGCAGTCAAACTTCAGCTCCGTGCAAGATTGACTTGTCAATTGTTTTACCCACCCACCATGATTAAAATGACTGTAATCTTTCTTCAGTTATTCACTTCTAAAGTACGTACTGATAGGATCGTGGTTAGTACGTACAAACTAGTATAAGAACGTTCAAGAACCTAGACTACGTCTGCAGGATTCTGTACTCTTGAAATGAATGTCTTATAATGAATGCACAGCGGAATAAAACTTTTTGTCTAAG